>VZRI01000182.1:178-17452 GCA_013397515.1 Upupa epops
ATACAGGGCCACTCCTCCACCCCTTCTTCCTCTCCTATCTCTTCTAAATAGCCATGTATCCTTCCAATCCAACACACCAGTCATATGACTTGTCCCACCATATTTCAATGATGATAATTATGTCATATATTTCCTGGTTCCCCAAGGCTTCAAGTTCCTCCTGCTTGTTGCCCATACTTCATGCATTAAATATACACACTTCACTTGGACCGCTGCATGCATCATCAGAGTGGATACACCACCCACCACTGTCTCCCAAGAGATTTCAGAACCATCCCATTCCCCCTTCAATTCTAGTTTAAAGTCCTCTTGATAAGGCCCGCCAGCTCACGGCCCAGTACCCTTTTACCCTCATTGGATAGATGCAACCCACCTGAGTCTAACAAGCCACTATCATTAAATGTTTCCCCATGATCAAAGAACCCAAATTTCTTCTGTTCACACCAACCCCTGAGCCACTTATTCATATCAAGGATTCTCTTACTTGTCACATTATTAACCCCTGCTGTTACAGGTATCGAACAAAAAACTATTTGCAGACCTATTCTGTCTATAAGTTGTCCAAGTTCCCTGAAAATCTGTATAGACCCAGGACCCTGAAATTAACTTTTACTTCAAATCACTACCTTATGACTTGGCTTTGCAACTCATGCAAGGTACAGCCACTAGTTAAGTATGAGACTTTGACTTTGTGAAGATTTATGAATTGGCAGCACAGTTAATTTTATTGTAAATATAATTAAAATTGATAATATATGTACATGAAATAGCTACATTTTGGATAATAAATGCTTTGCCCTGAAAAGTGAGAAAGAGCATCCTTGCCCTTGTCATTTCAAAGTACAAATGCTGTGGCCCAATCAATATACATAAAAATGACACAAAATTTGCAATTAACCTGTTGACTGCTCTCCTTATTCTCTCAAGCAGTTTAGATTTTTATTTTAAATTTTCAGCTGGCAGAAAGCCTTAAAGATTGGCTGACTGAAAACTTGAAATGGGCGGGAGGCAGAATACCATCACAGGATTATTCACAGTCTTCCATTATCCCTTTTGCAAGCAAAAGTACATTGCAGGCAGTACAGGAGATTTTTTAGGTCCTAAAACCTCAACCTATAAACTTTGACATGATGTAACAGTCAAGTGTGAAATCATCACTTCCAGTTGCTCAATTACTACTACAAATTAATAAAGGCAGAGCAGAATATAGACTGAGAGGATGAATTGCAGTGTTTTTGAGCAGGAGGAATGGTCAAGCAAGCCTCAGAGCAGTTGTTAAAGCTCAGGCTGATTCATTAGCAGACCACAGCAGCAAGCTTAAAACAATGGCAATTTGAGGTAAGAGTCTGCAGCCATGGCATACATCACAAGTCAGAGTTTGGCTGGCCTCTGACCTGAGAAGAAAATTAACCCAACATGATCAATAGATTTTCCTGAAAATGGAAATGTTCTCTGTAGGTTTGTGGTTTTCCACTCTCTGAACCTAAGACTACCACTACCATTGTGTTCTCAGCAGGATCGCCACCCCTCATCGCACATTCACCATGTAAATAGTGCTGTATTTTCAGACAACTTGCTTATTGTGAAAGCTGCTGTGGCATACAGTTCTCAGTTTCTGCTTTTTCATTTATTTAAAGCTATTGTATTTGTTCAGTATCTAGAGGTAAAAGCTAAATCCACAAAGAAACATATGGTGCATACTTCCAATGACAGCAGCATGCATTTACTTGTGAAACAGTCAGGAACTGTCTTGTAAATTTCTTTCAGAAACACAAGGTTTTTCAGCTAATCAGGAGAGTTTCTTATTTAAATATTGATTTAAAAACTGTCAAGAAAATCCAAAGTAGAGTAAGAAATACTTAGCTGTTTTCTTCCATTATTCTCCTGGTAATTTAACTAATTGTTTCTTTAAACAACAGCAGCAACAAGAAAGAAGGCAAATAGTAACTTTGTTTTATTACACTACAGAACTACATTAGCTTTTGTGAAAGGTTGCCAACAGAAGACATGTGTGTGCTAAGCTGGTATTTTTCCATTTGAAGGGTATGAGAGGACATATAACTTCAATCACACGTTACCTTTCAAGACCATTTTATTAAGTGAGGGGACAAAATATTCTTAACAGCTGCTTTAAGACTCCAAGAGGATTCACAAGCAAAACTTTTCCAACAATATTCAAAACTCAGTACACTAAAAATCTTTCAACTTTGGCCTCCTAAAATGGGGTGAAACCACCTTGGTTTGTAGTATTCCTGCATTCCCCCGACCCCACGTCTTCTCCTTGTATCAAAGTGTTATTTTGAATCTCTCTTAGCAGGAACTGCTGCTTTCTTGAGCAAAAATTACAGCTCCTTCTTTCTCCCTTTCCTCTTTCTTTGTCAACCATGTGTTGACTGCTTGGATTATTTCTTCATTCTTTCAGGAAATTGGATGGGTGGTGGCCTAGATGCTGTTTACTTTTTAGGTTGCGGTCAAACACAAGGCAGGAAATACAAGGCTGTGTTTGGGTTTTATTTTTCCTTTTATCTTTCTTTCCCTTTTCTCTAATTTCTCATTTTCTTTATTTCTCAATAAAGAATACTTGCAGTTCCAGTTTCTGAAATTGTGTTTATTCTCTTCCTACCATGATTGAGGAGAGCAAGAGACCACATACTCTAAGGTCAAACAAAACACTGGCCTAGTGCTATACCAGTACAGGAAAAGTAGTGGGCCATGCAGGGAATGAAAATCATATCCACTCAGAAAATGGAGCTCATGATCTGGAACATTGATCTAATCCCCATCTCTTTCTTTATCCTGCATCCTAAAATAGTGCTACTATCTTCCTTAACATGGTGTTGCCCTACAGCATTTTAGTTTCCAGTTACATCTGTGGGTAGTGTAACAGAGTGGAACATGTACCTGAGGCAGGACATGGATTTTAGCAGAAGAATCTTAGAGCTCTGATAGGTTCAGTCTGTTATGATGTGCCTGACTCAGACCTCTGTAACCACCCTAAGAACACAAATCCAAGTACAGATAACAAAATTAATACAACTAACATCAACACTCACCCTAGCAGCTTGGATAACTCTACCCCTATCCCTGAAAATAGTTGGGGGGACTTAAATTACTTAAAGGTGCATACCTTTGTGATGTATTTTCATCTGTTTATAATATGCAATGAGAAGTGGTGTATAATTTGACTCAAGTCTTCCTCTGAAGAAGTACAATTATCTCCAGTTTCAGAAGGACTAGGGGCAGGGAAAAGGTCCGTCAGTATGACAGGATAATAATGGAACAGGTAGATGTAAAGCAGGAGGAAAGGGAAAGGAAAAAGTGACAGCAGCTTATCATTCCAAGAATACTAGTAGAGGAAAAGAAGGGAAAAGAACACTGTGGGCCTCCCAGTGAAGAAATTGAAGAATTTCAAGAGGAAGAACCTAAACCCTGCAATGACCACCAGTTAAGTTGGTTTACCCCTTCTGTTTTCAACATTTATAATACAGACAAAGAAGAATACAAGAACCGGCCTGGCTCCTGGCATCACAGATTTTATGGGCATCAGCAAGAACTTTAGTAAGGGAAAGAAAGAACCCCTGATGACTTGGCTATTAAGATACTGGGACACTGGAACTGGTTTTCTGAACTTGACCGGAGGACAAGCCAAACAACTGGGAGCACTGACTGGAGACCCAGGTATTGATGTGTGGATTGAAGACCTACCTGGATCCCACAGCCTATGGAAGCAGCTTCTTGACACTATGAGACAGTGATACCCTACTAGAGATGACATATCATGGCTTCTCTGTCTATAGAAAAACATAATGGAGGGTATCAAACATCTAAGAGAGTTGACTTGCTAGGAAGTGGTCCGTAATTGCGATGCATCTGATGACAGTGATGAAAACCTTAATTACTGGCCCTGTTGGAGACCAATACTACAAAGATTAGTATGGACTGGTCCATCCAAATATGCTCAAATGACAGCAGAATGGACAATGAGGGAAGATGATGCCACCATACCCCCCAACCCCCTATCCCTCCACCCCCCAACTGTGGCTGACTGTATGGACAGAATGCAGCGATTTGATGATGTGACCACTTGATCAGCTTGGATTGCAGCTGTGAGTAACTGACTGGGTTGGATGAACCAAGTTGGACAGAGAAACTAGAAGAAAGTGAATGAGTTACAGAGATTGTGAGGAAGAGATTGGGAAAGATAGAAGCAGGTACTACACCCAGAAGTACAGGACAAAGTATCATCAATCCCACAGAGAGCACCAAAGTCACAGCTGATAGAAATAAATCACCTCCAAAGAGTGGTCCAAGCCCAAGTCCATCAAAATAAATGTCATTATATTTATTGGCAAAGATTTTAGGGAGAGCATGAATAAATGGCATAGCAAGCCTACTTCAGCTCCCCTGAAGAGGGCATATGAAATGCTAATGGGCACTAAGAAAGATAAGACAAGTTAAAATATTGCTCTGGCATCTTGGGGAGCTCTGAATCAGTCTGCACCCTTCTCCCTAGGAGGAGAGTGGAGTTGAGCAACAAGGTGATATGAGCTGAAGAGGCTCCATCTGGCAATGAACTTGCAGATGATGGAGGATGGAGCTGTAGATGGAGAGCTGTAGTCTGGAGCCCCACCAGAAGAGTTGCAGAGGAAACTGAAAGAGTAGAATTGAGTCAATTTGCCTAGGTAAAAGCAGTCCAACTGGCCATGCATATTGCAGAGCAGGAGGGATGATCACTGCTTTACTCTACACTGACTCATGGATGGTACCTAATGTGTTCTGGGGACGATTCTAAAATCAGGAGTGGAACAGCTGGTTGCATAAATGTAAGGGATGCTGACCTGTGGCAAAATATTGCTGCCTGGTTAGAAAGATTGAAAGTTAGGGTACAGCATATATATGCTCATGTACCCAAATACTGGGCCACTGAAGAACAACAGAACCATTCAGCAGACCAAGCAGCTAAAGTCCTCAAGACCAATCTGGACTGGGAGCATAAAGAAGATTTTTTTCCTTGCCTGATGGGCCCATGATACAGAGGAGTGGATCTAACCATGGGTGCTATAGCACAGGTTATCCACAATTGCAATTTATATCTTGCTATAAAGCAAGCTAGATGAATGAAACCATTGTGGTATGGAGAGTGATAGTCAAAATGTAAGTATGGGGAAACCTGACAGATCCATTATATCACCCTTTCTCAGACTCACCAAGGCAAGTGGTATGTACTAACCATAGTGGAGTTAACAACTGGATGGTTAGAGACATACTCGGTACCCAATGCAAGTGTTTGAAACAGCATTGTAGGCCTTGATAAACAGATCTTATGGTGACATTGAACTCCAGAATTGATTGAGACAGACAATGGAACTCATTTTAAGAGCAGCAACAAAAAGAACTGGGCAGAAGAACATGGTATTAAGTGAATATATCACATCCCTTACCATACACCACATTGGGGAAAATGAGTGCTGTAATAGTTTATTTAAAACAACACTAAGGGCCCTAGGAGGTGTATCCCTCAAAAATTGGGATTAACAATTAGCACAAGCTACTTAGCTTGTAAAAAGTAGAGGAGCCATCCCTGCCTAGTCAAACATGTTACAAGCAATAAAAGGAGACACAGTTCCTGTCATTCGTGAAAAAGACCCGCTGTATGGGTAACTCCAGCCACAGGTGAAGGTAACTCCATTCATGGAGTTGTTTTAGCCTGAGGTCAAGGCCATACATAGGGGGTTATGCAAGAGAATGGAGCAGCAAAGTGCATACCACAGGGACGATTAACATTGGCTCAAAGTCTCTAATTTAACCAGCAAAGTTGATTTGAAAACCTACTGACACAAAAAGGACTGTTTCCAAGCTGCTAAGAGAATTTTATACAGCAATAAGGAGTGGAGTGTCATGAATCTGCTGAAACCCTATTTGTGTGTAGTATTCCTGCACCAAATTCCCTTCCAGAACACAAGGAGTTACATCTCCCTCAGCTGATGGAATTCCTTCAGGCAGGAGGAAGACAGGGCTCCATGGGGATGGGTAGCAGCAGCTGAAAGGAAAGGTTTGCATTATCTAAATGGCCACCTCAGAGAACAGAGTAACAAGTCTTTTCTGGGGAGTCTGGGGGGAAGGTCTTGTTATTTCCTTCCCCATTATACACTTTTACCTCTCTGCTTCTCCAAGGGTTTGAGTTGGACCATAATATGGAAGGCTCTGCTACAGTTTCTTTCTGTTTTCTCTCCAACAATCCCCCTCCCCCCAACCTCTTCTCCCTGTATCAAAATACTATTTTGGATCTCTCATCTCTTAGTGGGAACTGCTGCTGCCTTGAGCAAACATTGCAGCTCGTTCTCCCTCCCTTTCCTCTTTCTCTGGCAACAGTGCCATAACTCCAGGGACTGTGCTTTTTTTCTTTCAGGAAATGGAATGGGTGTTGGTGGTGGCCTGGATGCCAATTTTTTTTTAGGTTGCAGAGAAACAGAAAGCAGGAAAGAGAAGATTGGTTTGGAGTATTTTCCTTTTATCTTTTTTTCCCTTTTTTGAATTTCTCATTTTCCTTATTTCTCAATAAAATCTTAATACTTGCAGTTCCAGTCCTGCAATTGTGTTCATGCTCTTCTTCAGTGATTGGGGAGATGTCCTGTATTCAAATGAGTGTCTAGATCAGTTTGGTTGGTGCCTGCAATTCAAGCACACCAACCAGCTCTTGCCAAGAATACAACAGGCAATGAAGCAACTTTGCTAAGAAGAAAATAATTTATTGAACCCACAACCAAAAATGGAAAAATCCCCAAATAAGTAAAAGAATCAAAAAAAGAAAACAGAAACTCTATCACAATGCCCTTAGACACACTCTGAGAGAAATGGGGGAGAGCTAACACATCGTTTTTTGGCTTCAAATGAGAGACCTGGGAAAAGAACATGTACACTAACACTCTAACCAGAGGGGAATTCAGCCATCTTCTCCATCCACAGAACTCAGTAGGGCTTCTGAAGCCCTCTTACATTGTGATCCCTGTGGAAAAGTCCCTTTTCTGGTCCTTTTGTAGATGCCAGCTTCCTCGGTATCACAGTATCACAGTAATGATGAGGCTGGAAAAAACCTTAAAGATCATCCAGTCCAACCTAAAACCAACCAAGTAACCCTAAACATGTGGGTACATCTCAGACTTGCTTCTAACTTCTCTCATCTTTGGAGTTTACAAGGTGACTATGGCCTAGTTAGCAGATCTTCCAGGCAGCAGCAGACAGCATCTCAGATGCAAGAACAGACACTTCAGAACTTCTGTCTCCTTCTGTTTGCCACAGCTTTAAGAGATCAGTCCCATCTGCTCTTTTTAGCACAAAATTTCCTGCCAAGCAGTAGGAACATTCAGAAGCCCACCTTAGGTCCTCTGCTCTCCCACTTATGAAAACCTTCTTCCATTCTCTCAGTGGCAGAGCTGAGATATAGGATCTGCATCAACCCCATGCCCTGGTCATGTGGGGCCACACTTGTGGTAAACAGAGCCTGCTCCAGGGTCTCTCTCTCTTTCCTCTTTCTGACTTTTTCCTTCTCCCAAGTGCTTATAGTTCTGAGGCAGGAAAAGAGTTAATTGCTCACCACATCCTTGGTATCTTCAAAGACGGTCAAGGGGGCAGCGGTTCTTTACCTCAGTCCACTGCCAGGAACTGGACTGGGACTGACCCCCAAGGCAGAACTGCAGCAATCACCCTGCAGACAGGCCAGGCTCTTTCCAAAAGGGGGCTACAGTTTCACTGCCCTAGCCAGGTTGGGCCCTTGCCGACCCTGAGGTGGGATGCTGCACTTGGCCCAGAAGAGCTCTCTGTCTGTGAGAGAAAGGCTCTGTCAACCAATTTCCTCTGGGGTCAGGACACTGACCNTAGTTCTGAGGCAGGAAAAGAGTTAATTGCTCACCACATCCTTGGTATCTTCAAAGACGGTCAAGGGGGCAGCGGTTCTTTACCTCAGTCCACTGCCAGGAACTGGACTGGGACTGACCCCCAAGGCAGAACTGCAGCAATCACCCTGCAGACAGGCCAGGCTCTTTCCAAAAGGGGGCTACAGTTTCACTGCCCTAGCCAGGTTGGGCCCTTGCCGACCCTGAGGTGGGATGCTGCACTTGGCCCAGAAGAGCTCTCTGTCTGTGAGAGAAAGGCTCTGTCAACCAATTTCCTCTGGGGTCAGGACACTGACCCAGGGCTCTGATGGGACATCTACATCTAGTTTAAAAATAAAATGCACTTTTGGCATAAAAGCACAAAATCAGACATCTGAAAATTTGGCCAATTTCGAAACAATAGGAGGGCACTTTCTGTATGGTCAAACAAAGCACTGGCCTAGTGCTAAACCATGACATAGATGTAATGTCAGGCTGGGATATTTGAAAGAAATAACAGGATTTAAAAAAATACTTTTTTTCTTTTAAAGATAGAAAGCATTTACTTCATCATAAAGATTACTAGTATCCTTTGGTGTTACAAATACGATAACTTTGGATGAACGACAAACATATGTTTGCAGCTATCAGGTTGAAATGTATAACCAATTCAGACACACTTATTTTTTCAGCTAAATAAAAAATGTTTTTATTTATACAAATACCTGCAGTCATAGTATGCATTTTCTGAATATGGGCAAGGATATGTGCACTGAGAAAACACTGTCTCCTACAATGCTGCTTTACTATTCTTCTACTTAAAAGTTTTACTTTTAAGTAAGAGACATAGGTCAAAAAATTTAAGTCAGGTTTGATTAGCGATTCTGTAATATGCACCTACACAGGACTGGAGCCATTTTAGACCAAAGAAACTTCATCTGAATCTCCAGAAGCAGAACATCCATCCACCACTTATACCTCAGAAGCTCATATGTCTTGAGGGTCCTCCTTGTTTATCTTTCTTATATGGACATGACTCAGCCATTGGTGTTGCTTACCACAATGACAACTTCAAACACAAAATCCTTTTAAGAAAATGGACTCCTCTAATACAGTAATGCAGGAGAAGTGTTTGTGGTAGTGTCATGGCTTACAAACCCCAAAAATGTAATTAACAACAATTTAATCAATGCATTAATGAACCAAAATAATACAGGGAGGGTTTGAAAAAAAAAAAAAAAAACCTCGCTTGCGAATTGCAGACAAAAAGCCAAAACTAGCTCAATTTTGGGGGAAAAAACCAACAAAATATTTAACTCACACTGCATAAAAACTCCACATAAAAAGACATACACAAAGTCAAATGGAGATTAATCACAGAGTTCTTATATAACTGAGCCAAAACCTCAATGTCCAAACTCTAAAAAGTGAAAAAATGTTTTCCAATTTTTCTTGCTCCCATGGAAACATAGTAACCATCAAGTTCATATTCACATCCCTCAGCATCAGTGGCCATTTTAAAGTCCAATTGTCTGTTCCATGTACTTCCATGCCAGTCCTCAATTTACAAAATGCTAATGCCCATAGCCACAAACAAGGAAAAGAACTGTCCATTTCAGCCAACGATGGAATCCAAACAAACCATTCTTTCCACTGATCCTTAAAGAGAAACTTTCTCTCTCTATTTCACAGTTTTCCAGGGCAAGATGGCTGTTTCATTCAGCACTCAGTGACACATGCATCCTCTCTAAAACACACAAGAGGTGTTAAAAATATGTAGCCAAAAGAGAAGAACAGTCCAGAAACCTGAAACCAAAACTCCAATCCCTTTCTGCAGGTCCAAACACACTCTGTTCACAGAACTGCATAAATTAAAGTTTCAGTTTTGGCTTGCAGTTTCCAAGACAGATCATTGAACTTTTGACTGCCTTCAAACACAGTCTACTCTGCTGTTTTAATGGAAGGTAAAGGAAAGCAAGCATATACATTTACAAATATTACAGCCACAGCAATCTCTGAAACTCTTGTTACTCCCAACTTGGCCAACTAAACCCTTTCCAGCAGAAAACCACAGGGCATTTACCAAATGGTAACCACCAGGATGATAGTATTTGTACACATACAATTGCTGCAGAGCAATTAAATGTGAGCTAATTGCTGTGCAGACAAAAAAAAAAAAATTAAAATGTTCCTTATTGTTGTGACTCATTTATATTTGTGGAAAACTGTACCTATGGGTACACTTGTGAAAGATTTGCAGTTTTTGGCTTATCAGCTCACTCAGCAACTAGACTGTGGGAAAAATCAGCAGTGCCTGAATGTCTGTTCATAAAACAAAGTTCATGCAGATGACACACACTGTAACCAATGTGAATATTCATACAAGGAAAACACATCTGTCCTGTGTGCTCAGCAGATGAGCAAAGGGGTAACTACCTGCATGGATACTCACAGACTCCCAGTCTGCAGTCTCTGCCTGTACTCAGCCCAGTGAGACCACCAGGACACTTAATGAGCTACACACATGTTATTTATCTTCCTATTTTTTCTTCTGAATGTGCCAGTGAACCATGAGGCCAAATGGAGTCAGGTACTACTAAAATGCTGCTTCTGCACTACAAAAACATCAGACTCCTTATTCTTAGCTTGTGAATTGGCTGCAAGAACTGTTCTGACCCCAGTGCTCCCCAACACACCAGTACCAAGCAAGTCAGGGCCAGCAATTGGGTTGAGGAGGCCCAGGAAGCCAGACACGGCTATTCTCCAAACTAGAACGTGTGTCACACAGTGAGGCAACAGACTACTCAATAGAGAGCTGGCAGACCTCAGTGCCCTGGCTCTCCTTCCCTGTTACAAACTGCTGCCAGAGATGTCCAGAGTTTATTACAGAGATGAGCCTGGATGCCTGCAGGAACAGCTGGAAGTGGGAAGCAGGAGCCAGACTAATTGGCTGTAGTACAGGACACAGCCCTGTTCAAAGAAGAAGAAAGACAGGGAGCTTTCTTCAGAAGAAGCAGTCGCCAATGAAAGAGTTAAAATTATGGTAAAGTTTCCTGGTCTTGCTTCTCCACATAAAAAACACCATTAAGCGTCATGAGACTACCATAAAACTGCATCTGGGCATTTTCTGGATGGAGGACAGAGGTGGTGAGGTCCAGTACTCATGTTCTTGGGAGAAAAAGAAGACACCATGGGTTAAAAGTTGTGTCAGTGTTCCCAGTGGAAGAAATGCCATAACAAAGTTTCAATTACAGGCAGAATATAATCTGCAAGATTTTTAGGCACATGCATCATGTTTTACAGCATACTCTAAGCATAAAACCATGGGAGAGCTTTTTTGAGAAAAACAAAAAAAAACCCACTTACATTTATCATGGTAAAATAATGCTCAAGTGTTTCTAATACAGGCAAAACCTAGAAACTTTGTTTTAGGTTTCTCTTATTTACTCCAAAAGTATACTCAAGTGGGGTGCTTGAATTTGCAAAATTTAATAGAAACAAGCAACTGACTACTGAATGACAACAGTCTATGATTACCAACTTCAGATATAAAATCTCCACATAACTGTAACAAGACTTCTGATTTGCCACAGAGTACACAGCCATTTGGCCACTACCTAGTAAAATATTTCATGCTGAGCATCCTTACCTGAATTAACTACAAAATAGCTGTTGTAGTTCAAAAAATGCCAAATTTTCAGGTGTTGATTTTTGTCCTTTTATGCTGAAAGAGCATTTTATTTTGAAGCTTGGAGTAGCTATTCCCATCAGACCCCTGAGTTAAAGTCTTGACTCTACAGGTGATAGGTGGAGAGAGTCTATAAAAGGATGTGTGTTTCTTATTTTCCTCTCCTGTCTCTCAGTAGACAGAGAGCTCTCCTCTGCAGATGAGCATCTCCCCACCCTCATCCATCTCCAGGTGGGGGGCAGGGAGAAGGCCTGGCCACTCCAGCCCTGCCACCAGCTGCTGTCAGGCATGGTGAAATCTCAGCCCTCTTTGATGGGGGCAAGGGCCTGGCCTAGCTGCTCTACCAGAGTGGTAGAACTGCAGTCTCCCCTCTTTGAAAAGTGCCTGGCCCAGCTGCAGAAATGTAACTGCAGCTCCACCACAGGGTCCAGCCTTGAGCTCCTGGCAGCAGGCTGAAGCAAGGAGTTGCTGCCCACACACCACTCCTGCAGCCTGATGCCTTTGAAGATCAAGAAAAGGTAATGAGCTCTTAACCCTTTCCCTCACTCGGAGCCATAGAAGATGGAAAAAGAGAGAAAGAGAAAAGAGAGGAGCAGGCCCCCAAAGCAGGCTTATTTGCCACAACAGGAATTGCCCCACCTAGCCAGTGCCATGTTGCCTCTGCCCCACCTAGATGTTGTATCTCAACTCTACTACTGAGAGAATGGGAGAAGCCTCTGATCTGAGAAAGAGATCATAAAGACCTCCTAAACCTTTATTAAACAGAAAAGGACTGGAGTTCTGTTGTATTCCTGCATTTGAGATGTTGTTGCAGCCTGAAGATAAAACATTCTCGAGATGAGAGGAGTTAGAAACAAGTCTGAGAAGTGCAGGGGAAGCTGCCATTTGCAAAACGACAAGAAAAGGGACTTTCCCACAAGCATCAAAATGTAAGAGGGCCTCAGGAGCCCTACTGATTTCTATGGTTGGAGGGCATGACTGATTTCCCCCTCTGAATACAGTGTATTTTTCTTGCCGTCTCTCATCTGAGGCCAGAAACCAATGTGTTATCTGTCTCCCATTTCTCTCAGAGTGTGTGTAACGGCTTTGTGATACAGTTTCTATTTTGGTTCTATTACTTATTTGGGAATTTTTCCTTAGCTTCTTGGTTGTGTGTTCAATAAAATCTTTTCTTTTTAGCGAAGTGCTTCATTGCCTGTGAATTCTTGGCAAGAGCTGGTTGGTGTGCTTGGATTGCAGGCACCAATCTAGAACCAATCTAGACAGTCATTCTAACCTGGGACAGTAACAGAAAATGTGATAAAGATAGAAGTTTCATTCAGACTTCAAGAAGGATGTATGAGTGCTTTCTAGTACATAAGTTAGATGTGACCTCAGAGGATGCCAAGATATAATACAGGTTTGGAGCACACAGCACTGAATATCCAGGGCAGGAAACCCAGGAAACAGACTGAGAGTAAGTTACGGTATGGTATGCTCTGAGGAGATGTCTTATTTTGTTGAGCAGGAACAAAAACATGGGGATGTCATTACAAGCAGGCTAGTCTGGAAATAGCCAAGCAAGATACAATTTCTTGTAGGCTTGTAGCAATTTAGGAGAAAAACAAGGACAAACAAAACAAAGTTTCAGGACCTACAGGATGTGAATCATAGAACGAAGCTACTGCTTCATGTTTATTTACTTCTCCTCTCACATTTACCATATATTCCTTTGCTTTTGCTAGTGAAGTAGTGACCTGTTGTTTCTAAGCATGCAAATTACCAGAAACACCATATCATGATTACAAGAATAAATTGTTTTGACAAGAGAGAACTAACAAGGCTTTGGTTCCAGATCTGTACAGCTTGAGTAATGGTGGTCTCAACAAAATCCTGTACCAAGTTCTTCACTGACATTGTATAAGACATCTAACTGTTTTGAAAGAACAAAGCAATATTTATAGAGTATTAGTTAAAAGCAAGAAAAACAGCCACAAAAATCCAAATAGCTAGCATCTTCCAAGACAGAAAAAAAATGAGGACTAGCTCATCAAAATGCTGTAGAAATTGGCATTAGCTTGACTAATTCATCCTGATTTTTCTCTGAAGAAACCAAGTAACATGAGAGAGGAGGCCTTTATGAGGTAATGTGGCATAGTTAATCTTGCTACCATGGGAAGTATTAAAATAAAGTAAGAGTGATAAAGTCAACACATCAGCGTTTACATTAATTCAGATCCCATGTAACTTTAAACATCTTCAATGACAGGCAAATCATCCAAGAAGTGGAGATTAGACCTCAAAATTAATTCAAAATAACTGGTTAGCCTTTAGAAAATAAATTCATTTTCTCTTTCTTCACCTTTCCTTTTCCTTTGTTTCCATACACAATGAAGGTGCTTTTCTGTTTTTTTAAAATTATCTATGTCTTTTTCAAGCTTTCATTTAAAATTTGGAGAAACTGCCCATGCACATTTTACGAGACCAAAAGCACACATGTGGGGCTTAAACAACTTTCAAACTTTCCATGCCTCTTTCCTGTAGACTTAACTGAGCTAACAAAGAAGGCTGAGTCTGGAATAGCTTCTATTCACCCAAAATACCAGTGGGCATACAATAGCAGTCACTGCATAGAAGTTGCAAGTGAATGTTTAAGTAACTAATCACCCTAGAACAGAAAAATGGGACTGTAGTCCCATTTGAAGGGTGGTCACCAATTATTTTGGAAAGACAAATTAAGAACTAAGGTTCCATTGGAGGAACACAAACCAGATAGAAAAAAAGGGATAGAGAGGATCACAAATCTGAAGTAAAAGGGGCTGGAAAATACTTTAAAACCATGAGAAGTTTAGAAAGTTTTTTGATTTTGTATGTTTGCATGGACTATTTAGTACAAAAGTCATCCTTTTTACAGGAATTATTCACATTTCCCTGACCCAGACCCACACCGGTAGAAACCAGTTTGTTTTGCTGAGAAGCAACCTGCAAAGATGGAAATTGTGCCAATGAAGCAAGAACTCTATTCCTGACCACACCACCGTAGGTCCTTCCCCCTTTGCAGAAATAATTTCTGGTTATCTTTATGTAGGTTATTGTAAGAATGCATATGAGATAGTATCACTCTCATAAATATCACAGCTTCAGAACAGCACAAATTTGGTAAAGGCATTTCTCTTTGGATATGACACTTGAACTACACACAGAGGATCACCAGCTTGTACACAGAAGGAGACACAGGAACATTACCAAAGACAAACACATTCAGAAGTTCTGGAAATGTGGTCATGTTTCCTGAAGACAAAAAACTCTTCATGTGAGGACTTCAAGTAGCTCTTTCACCTAACCCCTCCAAAATAAAAAGTATATTTACCCTGATAGTGAAGGCTAAATGGGCACAAATGACAGCAAGCTGCAGGCTAGCCCCTTACAAAAATTATAACTTTTTGTATTTTTGCTCACCTGACATTGCCTCCAGAGGATGTAGAATGTCATGGGACAACACTAAATAAAAGGTTCTTAAACTCAAAGGTTTCAGACATGAAAAACATATATTGCATTTATAGTTCTTGAACAATTGATAAGATTATGTTTATTCCACTTCATTTATATGTTTTAAAGTTAGATAAATAAAGCAGTCTTTCTAAATTTATTTTCATCTGTTGCCTCAGTGATCAGAGAAGTTCCATTCTTCTAATTTCCTGCCTGGCATTGACTTTCTTCATTTTAAATATAAACCACATTTTAAATATAAACCACTTGGTTGCCACATTGCTGCATATTTAAACATTCTAAATAGAACTTTAGTCCATAGTATGATTGTTCCGAACTCTGATCAACAAGCCATTTCTCAACACAATAAGCAAAGCAAGCAAGATTAGGCTGTTCTATGTCAGGTACTTATCACAAATACCTTAATCAGGTATTTAAGTGTAGAAACAATTAATAAATTCATAATTCTCTAAGACAGGTTTGATTAATTAAGTCATATATGCCCCTTCTAATTAAAAAAAGAACATTAGGCAGATGAGTGGGATTTCTAATCTCAATATTCAAAGGCTGTTTTGCTTTTATTTTAACAATGAAAGAAAAGCTGCTCTTTAACATAGCTAGCAAAAAACCAGCAAGCCTGCTGAATGCAAATGACCCAAACTCCTATTTAGTCAAAACAGCTAAGTATTTATTCACTTCTTTGTTGTCCAATTTTTAAGCAGGTATCTGTTCTAGTAATCCAAGCAGGTTAGATTACAGTAACAGCTGGCACTACAACATACAAAGAATCATACAGTAATAGAATTGTAGAACAGTTTCAACTGAAAGGCACCTTCAAGAACACCAAGTCCAACATTTTTCTAGTACTATCATCATCACTAAACCATGTTCCCCAAAGCAACATCTACCCTTTTCTTAAACACTTCCAGGGATGGTGATTCAAGCATCTCCCTGGGCAGACTGTTCCAATGCCTGACAACCCTTTCAGTAAAGAAATTTCTCCAAACATCCAACAGGAACCTCCCCTAGCACAGCTTAATGCCATTTCCCTTTGTCCTATCACTCACTACTAGGGAGAAGAGACCAAACACCACCTTCTACAAACTCCTTTCAAGTAGTTGCACAGAACAATAAGATCTCTCTTCAAACTCCTCTTCTCTAGGCTAAACATACCCAGAACCCTTAGCCATTCCTCATAATATATACACTACTAGCTTGGTAGCCACCTCTGTACTTCCTCCAGCGCTTCAATGTCACTTGTAGAGAGATACTAGATACACTACTCAAGGTGTGGCCTTATCAAAGCTGAGTAGAGGGGAATGATTACCTCCCTGCTCCTGCTGGCAACCATATTGCTGATACAACCCAGGATGCCTTTTGCTTTCTTGGCCACTTGGGCACACTGCTGGCTCATGCTCAGCCAACCGTTGTTTAACACCCCCAGATATTTATCTGCCTGGCAGCTCTCCATCCACTCCTCCTCAGGCTTGTAGCACTGCTGGGGGTTGTTGTGGCACAAGTGTGGGACTTGACATTTAGCTTTGTTGAAATTCATGTAATCGACCTTGGCCAAGTGATCTAGCCTATCTGGATACCACTACAGAGCCTCCCTACCCTCAAGCAGCTTGACATTTCCACCCAGCTTGGTGTCATCTGCAAACTTACTAAGGGTACACTCCATCCCCTTTTCCACAACATTAAGTAGATTATATGGTTGCACCTCCTCTCATGTAGATAGGACAAAGATGGTCTCTGCGAGAACTATTTAATAAAAAAATAACCATACAATGGTCAATTACAGAATCTTCCCAATCATCTTTTTGTGTGGTGTCTTGGTATAGAGAAAAACCCAGTTTGTACACCCTCCCTGTTCCCTTATCTTTTCTTTTTCAGGATTGCAATGATCAGTTAGCAACTGCAATTAACGGGACAAAGCAGTATTACTGAAGTAGTGGGGAGCTGGGGGGATGGGGGCTCCCAACATATTATCACAGTATCACAGTAATGATGAAGCTGGAAAAGACCTTAAAGATCGCCTAGTCCAACATAAAAAACAACCTATTAATCTAACATCTGACATCTTGATCATGCCACTCAGCACTTCATCCAGACTAACCTTGAACACCTTCAGAGACAGCAACTCAACCACCTCCATGGGCAGCCCATTCCAAAATCTGATCACTCTTTCAGTAAAAAAAACCTTTTCCTAATGTCAGATCTAAACCTCCCCCAGTGGAGCTTAAGACT
>VZRI01000183.1:0-148741 GCA_013397515.1 Upupa epops
GGGGGAGGAGATTACTACATTTGATTTAATTCTGGAGCCCACTCTGGTGTTTGACAGCCCATGAATCAATGCAAAAGGCCTCAGCAGATAGGAAGGATGATACTTACGAGGGTGGCACATCCCCTTATTCTGTATTGCTGTAGCTGGGTCACAAGTTTCTGCCAGAAGAGCTGCATCTTGATATTACCACTGGACAGAGTCCTGTTGCCCTAGTTTTCACCTGGAAGTGGGCTCAGGAGAAACAAATAGGGACATTCTGCACACTTGAGTGCTTGTCCAAAGGACTGTCATCCCACTGGAACTAGTAGGTTTCTCTGGTAGTTTAACTCCAGCTGTCTACTAAACATCATGGAGCTCACTTCTCTCTGCCACCCCATAGGATGAGAACAAGAATCAAAACCAGATAGAACTTGTGGCTTGAGAACAATTTAATAATTGAAATAAATAATAGCAGTACTACTAATGATAGCAATAATAATGATGAAAAGGAAGATAAAAGATGACATAAAACTCAAGAAAGACAAGTGATGCACAAAGCTCACCACCCACTGACTGATGCCCAGCCAGTTCCTGAGCAGCTATTAGCACCTCCCAGCCAACTCCCCCCAGTTTATATACTGGGAATGATACTATACGGTATGGCCAGTTTGGGTCAGTTGTTCTGACCGTGTCCCCTCACAAACCCTCATGCTCCTCCAGCATGGTTGCATGAGAGGCTGAAAAATCCTTGACTTAATGCAAACACAACTCAATCACCAGAGTTATCAATGCTATTCTCACACTAAATCCACAGCACTGAGTCAGCTACTGGGAAGAAGATGAACTCTGTCACAGATAGAGTTTTGCAGAAAGCTGGAAACACACCCTAAACCATGGATACACGTGTATCCCAGCACAGTGTGGTCAGGGAGCAGCCAGAGGTGCTCAGGTACTGTTTACTTGGTTGTTTCTAAACACCATTGGTCCCTCCATTTGATTTGAGGCTCCCCAGTTCCCAGCACTGCTTCTTCCCAGGGTGTTTCCTCAGCCCTTCTCTGTGCTGCTCTGTATCTGTTTGTGTGGCTTTGCCCCAGCAGGACCCTGCAGCTCCCTATAGACTTTCACAAGGGCAGGTAGAGGACAAGGGGTAATGGCTTTAAACTGAAAGAGAGGAGATTGAGAGTAGATCTTAAAAATTTCACTGTGAGGGTGGTGAGACAGATAAAAGTTGTCCAGGAAAGATGTGGCTGCTCCATCCCTGGAGGTGTCCAAGGCCAGATTGCACAGGGCTTTGGGCAACCTGGACTAGTGGCAGATATCGCTGCTTATGGCTGTGAGGTTGGAACTAGATGATCTTTAAGGTCCTTTCTATGGATTCTATAATTATATAGACTCTATGATTTCATGACTCTCTAGATAGAGGTTTAATCATAGATCATAGACTGGTTTAGGTTGGGAGGCACCTGAGAGGTCATCTAGCTCCAAACCCACTGCCATAGGCAGAGACACCTCTCACCAGATCAGGGTGCTCAGAGCCTTTTCTAGCCTGACCTTGAACACTTTCAGGGAGTTAGCCTCCCTGGGCAAGCTGTTCCTGTATCTTGATGTTCCCACATCCTCTCTATACCAGTTCCTTACCTGGCCAGCCTGGGATCCCAGAGTTGCCTAGGACTGTGTATCCTGTGCACTTGAACACACGCAGTATGGGCTAAGCTGTGTTTTGAAGCTGCTTCAGAGTGATTTTTTCTAGAAGAACCTTGTAACCATGTGTCCTGGGCACGTGTGAATCTTCCTTGCAATAGCCTACCCAGGGCAGTGGTGGAGTCCCCATCCCTGGAGGTGTTTAAGGACAGACTGGCTGTGGCCTTTAGTGCCCTGGTCTGACCAATGTGATGTTAGGTCCTGGACTGGGCTGGATGAGCTCAGAAGGGTTTTCCAGCCTCAATCATTCTGTGATTGGCTCTGACAGGATAAAGCTAGGCTCCCCTCTGGGTGGTTTCCTTGTGACACAGAAGTGTCATCTCACCATGTGAGTTGTTTGCCATTAAAAGCTCGATCACTATGCAATGCGCTGGGGGAATGAAGGTCACAGCATGTCACCTGTTAATGAGTTAAAACTCCTACCAGCTTTGATGCAAAGCAATATGGAAACACTATTATTTATTTATGGAATGCTAGGGGCTGGATAATTGAAGCATCCCCATTGGTTTCAGTGGGAGTAGAACAGCACCCCAAAGGGAAAATGCCAGCACTGTGTTACCTGCGCTGCTCCCACCACGCCAAGGATAAACAGGGCCATGCATCCAACACAAAGGGTGCTGCTCTCCAGATGGCCCATGGAGGTTTCCAATCCAGCAGAGAAACTTCACACAGCAGTTTTACTTTTCTGAAGTCAGAGCTCAGTTCCCTCCAGCTTCAGTTTTACCTCTTACATCTGTATCGTTGTGGCACTTTATCGGCACCACTGGTCTTCTGGCTTGGACAGCATGCAAGGACCTTCACTCAGAACCTGCTAAAGTGCTCTGGGATCGTACAAGGGGGGAAGTGATGCTGGAGAAGTGGAGGCCTTCGGCCTGGATGAGAGGGGTTGTGATGCTTATTCAATCCAACCAATGTGAGGGGCAATGTTCCTCCAGCAGGTGATAACACTATGCCAGTCTCACCAACACGGTGGTCGTGCTCCTGTGCTGGCTGTGGCAGTGTGGGGAGCAGCTGCTTGGCTTGTCCCCACAACAGGATTTGAATGAGGCTGTGCACAGGAGGATTTCACAGCCCCTGAACCCACCTGACAAAGCATGACCTGTGCTGCAAAGGGGGCAGGGAGAATCTGCAGAACTGGGAAGCTCAATTCTGATTCTATGAGCCACATTTCCTACCACCACCTGGAGTGGGACTCAGGGGAGAATGGATGCTGATGAGACAAGATGCTCTGTGGGAACATGTGGGACTTCATGCAGGAGTGAACAAATGGAGCTGCTAGAATCCAAGTCAGATGGAAGGAGGTCACTGTAGGAGACTTCTGGGGCTCCTCACCCTCAGATGCAGTGATGATAGACGTTTTTGTGACTTTAAATAGAGACCGTTGGGAAAAAGGGGTGGGGTTTGATGCTGTGTTGACATCTGAGGCTGGCTTGACTCTCTCATTGTATTTGTGCTGTTAGGAGAAAATTGAGCATTGTCTGCACACCTTGGGATTGGGGAAGGGCCAGCCAGCTCAGCCTTGTTCCTCGGAAGCAAAGCCCAAAGAGGACTGTTAAGCAGAGGAAAGCCATGTCAAAGCAGGGATATAATGGCAGATTACAGGGATTTCCTGGGGTGGCATTGAGCTGCCCAGCCCTGGTCAGCTCAGGCATTAGTGTGCATTGTGCTGCCCAATCCCCCCAACCTCTGCCTTGCAGGAAAACCTAAGCTGTCCCTTCCCTCTAACCCCAGCATTTGTGCTGGCGTGGAGTCATTGACAGGTTGTCCTTTTATTCACATGATCAGCTCCCTAGGAATCTTTCCTCAGGCATTTTGATCCCACAGCATGCCAGTGGTGGCCCGGAAAGGGATGGACCCTGCCCCGGGGTGCCCAAGGTCTGGGGAAGCCAAAGGTTTATTCAAGAGAATACCCTGAGCCAGCAGGCGGGACAAGGGAACCCTTAATCCCAAATCATTTTTCTTGCTGGCATCCTTTTTTTGTTTTGAGTTATTATTATTATGGCCAGCAGCGAGGCGTGGGCTTGTCGCCTGGGAGAGCGATATTATTCGCCTCCTTTTGTGCATGGTACCATGTTTGAATTGAGAAACAAAGCCGAGCAGCTTGTGCCTCCTGTTGGAAGCCTTCCTATCCCGCTGGGGATCCGGGACCTTTTCATCTCAGCCCATAGACTCCATAGGCTTCTGCCTTTTCCCATCTTTAAGTCTTTAGTAAATATCATAAAAGAGAAAATAAAGGCAATCCCCAGGGCTCAGAAGTCTTACCTTCTCTACATGAAAAAGAGGGGGAAAAAAGAGAAAGCAGAGATTTAACCTCGTTTTATCATTTTTCATGCAGAGCTGGCAGAAGAGTAAATAGCATTTAGCCCAGTTTGGCAGGCCAGAGGCACATAGGAACAGGGGCTCTTTTGATCTTTGTGTATGGACCCACGTCTTGGGGGATCCAGATCCTGAGCCAGGCTCCTGTGCCTGTAGCAGAGGTCACCAGATGTAGATGTTAGAAGAAAAGCAGAGCACTGGCAGGCAAATCCAGCTGGGGTGTCCCCAACCCAGCGATCCCGGGCAGAGCAGTGCTGCTCAGCATCTCTGGAAACCAACTGGAGACAACTCAGCTTCAAACTGGGCACCCTAAAAATAATGCAGAGGTTAGTGGGTTGGGCAAGGAAAGCAGAGGAGGTTGTGTCATGATGCTGGTGGGAAGGAAGTCACATTGCTGCTAATAAAGGAGCTGTTTAAAACCATTCAACTTCTTTTAATGTCCTGTTTCAAATTGGATGTGAATGTTTGGAGGAATCTCCTCCCTTTCCACGAAGTTTTTGATTATCTGATGGAAGGCAATTCAAAACAGGACAGAAATATTTCCTTTTTTTTTAATTTGGTTTAACTCCAAACTTTTGGCTTGGCTTGGCTTTCAAAACCCCAAATGAAACCATTTCAATCCGAAATGCTCCAAAAAAATGCTTCTACTACGTTTAGCTGTTTTTCCTTGGAAAAATGAAAATTATTTCCAAGAGTCTCCAAAGAGGGGGTCACCCCTGTGATTTCTGTGTGAAGCTCATCCACTACGCAATCAGAGCTGGGGCTGACACCCAGGCAGGCTGGCAACAGCCACAGCTCCACTTCCCAGCTCTGGTTGTGTGCTCTGACAGCAACTGTGGTTGCACAACTCCTTGTAGTTTCCTTTGCTGAGGAGCATCATGGCAGTAGGTTTCTTGGCACAGACCTTGGGGATGGCACTTCTATGTGTAATGATATTTACACATAGTGATTGTTCATCCTTCTACTCTTTCATGCTTCCTTTTCCTTCAAAGGTATTTCCAGGCCATTGTGTTTGTCTGAGAAGGAGGAAGAGTTATGGGCAATAACAGAGTCGCTGATTCTGCTGTGTCTGGAGGGTGGTGGAGGCTCCAAGGTGGCCCAAATGATGTCATGAGGGTCTCTTGCCCATGATGCCATGTTCTTTCTGCAGAGAGCTGCTACCTGAGAGACATTCATCTTCTCTCCAGTCAAGTTAGCAAGGTGGGGATTGGTTCCCAGCTCCAGGACAGCCTAGTGTGGGAGATGTGGGGCTGGCTAAGGATGGGTTAAGACATGCAGATTGCACAGAAATCTTCTCCTGCTGGCCTTGGGGTAAGTGGAGACAGAGGTTTAACTCTTCAGCAGCTGACGGAGGTCTCACTCCTCTCCAATGTCCAACTCTTGAAGCAGGCAGAGGAGGCACAATCCAGAAACCAAAGCTTATCCGCACAAATATCTGTGTAATTGGGAGCTCACAGATAAATAGCCCTTTCCCAAGAAACCCTAGAGGAGCAGAAGGGCTCATTTTCAGCGCCTTATTCAGCTGATGCTAGCCCTGTTCTCCACTGGTCCAAACACAACTGGAAATGAAATGAGTTTACTGTCCTGATTGCTTTAGAAAGGCTGCAAAAAACCCACATCCTGGTTTGGAAGAGCATGGAGAGAGTTCGGTGCTCACTGTCTACTCTTGCCTGGTTTTTGCTGGTGTGACACCACATGCACTGTGTGAAGGGCTGCAAAGAACAGAAGAAACTGTGGTTGCTTTAACTTGTAAAGTTTGCCTGGTACCATTGGGTTGATGCAGAGCTCTTCACTCGGGGTGTGTGGGCGAGGACTCGTGTGTGCATGTTTACCCGTCCGGCCAGGAATGCAGTTTGAATGGCTTCTCTGAAGGTTTGGATACAGCTCACTAGAGCTCGGCAGGTTCCCTGAGGACTCTAATAATTGGTACATTTGGTTTGCTTTTCCTCATTATTTCTAAGTTTTCCAGCTCTAATGCCAAAGAGGCCTGCATTCTATGTAATTATTACTCAAAACTCTGAAAACATTAAGTAGGAAAAAATAGGCCATTGAAACAGCTAAGCAGCGAAGTAACAAGTGTGAATTATGGCTCTGCCCTGTGGTTTGACTGTGATGGGTTTGTTCCACCCATGGAGAGATCTTGGAGAAGGGTAGGTTGAGTGGGTTGTTTTGCTTAATCTCTCTGCTGTCAGAGTTGCAGTCCCCAGAGAAGGCAGATCTATAGAGAAATGTGTCTCCCTTTTGAAACACAGTGAACATGCTCAGCTCCCAGCAAAGGACTTTTGTTCTGCTCTGATTTATACAGTTCTCTGGGGCAGAGAGAAGTGGCTGTCATGGTTGCAAGGATTACTCACTACTGGAGGGAAGGGTGGACTATGCAAGAATAATTTGTTCTCTTGACTGGGCATGGAAATCCCACTCCTTCTTCACTCTCTGTCCCCCGACCCTCATTTCTCATCTGCGAGGGGATGCTGCTCCCAAGGTCTTACATGCTGCAGCTCTGCCCCCAGGCTGGCCAGAGCTGTCTGTGCTCCCCAGTAGTTTGAGTGATACTCTTCCCCTCACACTGGGAATTACAACCTGAGGACACTCCTGCTCACTGCCCAGGACTGAAAGGGGGAGACAAATTGAAGCACCTCACCCAGAATGGTGACAGCAGCTCTTTGCACACCTGTAGACCCCTGTCTGAGGGTGAGGAGAATGACCCCTGTGGCTCTCAGAGGAAATGTGCTGTCTCTATCTCAGACATAACCCACATGGCTCCCAGAACACAGACTGCAAGTCTTATAAGTTTTCAACATGTCCACACTTAGCTCATCTACTTAGTGCAAGCTCTCTGTGATGGGCATCTTCTAAACACTCGTACAGTGTCCTCCATGGTCTGGCCCAGCTAGGGCTGGGGTTTCCAAGTGCTACTTCAACACAAGAAAAGCCTGTTGGTCACCTCCACGTGTCAAGGATGTCTCAGGGGTTCCTGTTGGACGGAGCCCCAGTGGCTGTAGTTGTGAGCTCATGCCTACTTTCTCCACGGGGTCACTTGCCCACAGCAGCAACTCACCCATTCCAGAGAAGGATGAGACTTCCCTTATCTGCTTCCAGGATTTCTTTGCTTGTTTGCTTTGTTTTCATTCTCTGAGGAGGACGAGGAAGGCAATGCCTCCACATACACAGGGCCAGTCACCTCTGAACCCCAGTGCCAGAAGCCCCTTTTCATGTTCTATAAATTTTATTGGAAAATCTGCTTCTCTTCAGGGAGGGGGGTATTTTTTTCTTCTCCCCCAGTAACGCACCATGAAAAGGCTCATTAAAAAGTGAGCTCCTCATTCTGATTAATCCTTCCAAGCAGTCAGAGGTGACACATGCTAATGACATTTCCAGCTGGGCTTGTCCCTGGGGATGCTCGCTGCTGCTGCAGGCTGAGCACCGCATGTTGGATGGCCAAGAGGTTGCTCTTGGCTCCGTCTTTCATTTGTAGTGGAGAAATGCCTGTGGGAGCCAGGCAATCACTGTCTCTCCAGCAGGCCTAGGGAAGTTTGTTCTCCAGATGCACCTCACTGGACTGTCCTCCTGAGGACATGGGTTGCTCCCAGCCTCTGGAAGGGCTTGAGAAGATGAAGAATGGACATCCCTGGCGTCTGCACAGATCTCTGTAGCACGTACTGAGCTGCTGACTGAGGACTTCTCCAAGGCACTGGAGTGCCTTTCTACACCAGGTTGTTTTGTTAACCTCAGGCTGCTGCTTGGCCCCTGCCAAAGCTCTGATGTTCTTGGAAAATGCCGGGCTAGCGAGACACTTTTCCAAAACAACAGCTGACTTTACGAACCAGCTGGCCATTGGCTCAATGGGCGCTGATCCTCAGCAAACAGGAGTGAGGTGGATCTCCTTGCATCTCATGTCACTCTCTCTCCTCATCTCTGCCTGGTTTGACAATGGGGAAGTTTATGTTTACCCCAAAACCTCTTTTCCACTACTTTCCTTACAAGCCAAACCTCACTCCTTGAGAAGGTCCTGGCATGCAGTTCCAACTTCAGTGATGTAAGAACACTTATTCTGCCTTTTCTTGTTAGAATCCAAGATTCCTGTCCAGTTGGAGAAAGGAGGAAACAGAGATGTCCCCAGACTGGGTCAAGGACATGCCTGGGACTGCCTAGGATGTGCTGGGCAGATCCTACTCAGGAGTTGCTGAGCATCCTGAGCTCTGCTGAAGTTTCCCTGCCTGGATCCAGCTCCTCAGCAACACAGGGCAGAAAACATTTGAAGAAAGCTCTCACACCCTGCCAGCTTCCCTTGACCTTTGCAGACATTCAGTCCTTAATGCACAGAGTATTCCCCAAAGTCTTGTACCAGTGCGAGGTACCCACTGCTGACCCCCAGCAGCTTTGCTGTTCTCTAAGGGTCTTGACCATTGTGGCCAAGAAACATAAGGGCACTGTGACACTTTGTTGGGCCAGGAATAAAGGGAATTTGTTGAAAGAAGGTTACCATGTTATATAAGTAAGAAAAGGGGAGTTGTATTTAAACTGGCTTGGGACAGTTGTTTTCTCTTAAGCAGAGCTATGCACAGAACACAGCTCATGGCTTCCTCTCCGGTGAGGTCTTGTTCATTTTGGCCTGAACAACTCTGGGTCAGGGAGGCAAAGCTGCGGTCCATTGGTGGGGGAGGCAGAAGGGGAGAGATGTAAAGGGCAGGGCAGAGAGGTCCATGTTGCTGGAGCTGGGAACTCATCTAGCATGAGAGACATGGCCCCTTACTGGCTCCAGAGTTTGCCAATGCATGGGCCAGCTGGGGCCAGTGCAGGGCAGTTCCAGCTGGTGTTGGGTCCAGCAGCTTCCCTGATCTTCTCCTTCCAGATCCCAGTCACTCACAGATTGCTAGTTCAAAGAATCCCTTGCAGATACGCTAAGCAGAAGCATTCCCAGCGCTGCCCCAGTATGAGCTTGAGCCATTCTTTGGCTTCAGCACAGAGGATGCTCTGCAGCCAGTGTTACTACATCATGGCTTTCACCATTTAAAGGTGTTGGAAGCCACCCAAAGCTGGACACAGAGGTGGTGGAGTGTTCCTGGCTTGACTGCTCAGCACAGTGAGTCTTCATGAGCATGGTTGGGTGAGCAGGCAGGGACTCTGCTCTGCTCAGTGCCAGGGGCAGGAAGAAGGGATTACCCAAACACAAGGGCATGCTGCAAGGGAGCATAAAACTCTGTTTCAGCTGCCACAATGAAGAATTTCTATACATGCAAGGTAGCTGAATGCAGCTGGAGCAGAACTGGATGAGTGTGTGACCACCTTTGAATGAAGCAGCCAGCAGGCAGTTGCTGGGGTGGGGCTCAGCTCTGCCTGTTCTGCACCCTCTGCCTACAGCAGGAGCAGAGCAGCCTCTCAGCCTCAGGCAGCAGAATTTTCTGGCCAGAGACCTTCTGGCCAGAGTCAGGGGGATTAGCAGAGTGCAGAACAGTGGATCCACAAACCAGATTAACCAGCAAAGGGTTATTGAGAGTTGAGCTGTGAAATCTTTGTAGAAGACATGAACTGAAGAAATGAGGCATGGATGTGATGGTTGGCACACGGAACGCACTCCCTGCAGTGTGCTGTTTCCAAAAACTCATCTTTTACCTTGAAATTGCAGAGACACCTTGTCTTGGCAGGTCAGTTGAGCTCAGACTCATGCTAAAACCTCCTAGATGAAGCCAAGATGATGTCTCCTGTTTAGAGCCATGGAGTTGCACTGCTGTCCTCAAGGGAACTCATACAGTTAAATGGGGACTGTAGAAAAAATCAGATTGAGCTGTGTCAAAGAAAGGGGTGAAAGCACCAGTTGTGGCAGGGGATGGCATTGAATTTTCCTGATGCAGTGTAAAAAGTGTGGCAAAAGCACTGGCAGTCTTGCACACAAGCCACCCAAGGTCATTGGGGTGGTGTGGGGGGGTGTTCAGTGGACCTTTCCTACCTCTTCCTTTGGGGTGCCGGCACAGCGAGCTGTGAGATCCTTGTCTGCTTTATCTTGGGTGGCTGAAGCAGCCAGTGTTAAAAGGGGATGAACATAATACAATGGAGTTGGACTTTGTTTCTGTGCTGTGCACTTCATTCACAGGGATTACAGACGCTTTTCAGCCCATTACCACCTGGAGAGGCAAATACAAGGGAGTGCTGGCTGCAATGGGCTACCCACCGCGCAGCCTTAGTTCTGCCAGAGCCAAAGTTGCAGAAGGTTAAAAATGATCCAGGCAGGATCCAGGCTGAATAATTGCCCAGAGCAGGGAGATGTGTTGGGCGCACAGGGATGCCAGCCAGAGCTGCCTGTGTTGATTACCAAAGGGTTTGGAGTTCTCTGCTGCAGATAGTCCAGGGCAGCTCGCAGGCATGAGACTGAACTCAAGACCCCTCTAAAAGAAACTGTGTCTTGTGGTTTTTTAGGAAAAGAGAGTTGAGAAAGGAGTAAATTTGAAGGTTGATGGTGCTGAGTTGGAGGCTTGTAATGAAGGTGGGGCATGGGAGCAAGAGCACCCCAAAGGGCCACACAGGGTGAAAACTTGAAGCTGCTTCTCTCACAGCCTGTCTGAGCATCCCAGACACATGGCCACCCTTCTCAGCTCTAGCCCTTCTGAAAGCAATGGGTTTTCCATCCAGGTGCAGTCCTTGAGCTTCAGTTTGAATCATTTGTTTGGGGCTGTTTTACCTGAAAGGAAAGGCTTTGGGGTTTATTAAAAGTGTGAGCTGAGTGCCAGTGAATGCAAAGGTTGCTTCAAGGTTTGTTGCTGCTGAAGCCTCACTAGAATCGTGCATCCTGTGTTGAGAAAGTTGCAAAGTCCTTGCAGTGATGCTACCAAGAGCAGAAGAGCACAAGCAACATCATCTACTCCTGGGCTGCTGCTCCTTAGTTCTCAGTCCCTTCAGGGAGTCTCAAAGAAAATGTTCTGTTTGGGGTTGCTTGAGGCAGGTGCTGGGAGGGTGGTGATGGAGAACAGCCACCCTTTCCCCTCTCAAACTAGAGCTGCATAGGCTGTGGTTTCACCATCCCTAGGGCATTTCTTCTGACCACATGCTGCTGGCCACAGCCACACAGTGAACAGATTTGGGACTGGAACCAGTAATAAATGACCAGCAGAAGTATATTTTAAAAAAAAGAGATTAAAATCTTATTTCCCAGCTGTGATTCTCTCCATGCAGCTGTCCAAACAGAGGGGAAAGCCTGTGCCCATGTTACTGCTGAAGGAAGACCCTCCAACCCAGGAATGCATCAGGGGCTTGGGCAGGACTTCTGTCCAGTCTCCAGTATGCCACTGCTCTGCCTGCAGTGCCAGCACCATGCTGCACCCATAGTGGTCTGATCCCTCTGCAAGATAAGTTTCTGGGATGAACTGAGTGGCTGTAGAGGTCTGCAGCATGCTGTCAATTTTAAACCAAGGAAAGCAGTGCCCCAGAGGCCAGCAGCTTGGAATCTGCTCAAACCGAGGCCAGCAATGTGTAGCTGTGCTGCAGTAGTCCCAGGCACCCACTGCTGGTCCCCAGGCAGGAACAGCCCCCATCCGCAGTTGCATTTTAAGCATCCTTTGCAAAACTCGATTTTCACACATCCCTTGACAAATGCAGCTCAAGGTACCTTATGTGTGCTGCCCACACCAACCCTGCTCACTCTGTGCCAGCCCAAGGCAGGCAGCAAAGTGCCCTGGGAAGGGCTGGATGTGGGATGGGACTGAGCTGGACCCAGAGCCCATCTGAGGGCACCCGCTCAGCTGTCACCCACAGAAGTCTGAGTGACAGACTCCAGTAGATGCTCTGATTTCAAATTGCAAGCGTCAGATTAGTTTAGCTTGTCAACAAAAGCAACAAATAAATCCTTCTCACTTGCAACCCTCAAAATGGTGCAGCTGGAACAAATCTGCTTTGCTGCTTTCAAAGGGAGAAGCCAGGTTTTCCACCTCTAGGGGAACGTGCTTGGCCATACGTGAAGAAGACTTGAGCTCTGTGAGGACGGGGGGACGCATCAGAGAGAACTTCAGGCTGCTTGTCCAAGTTTGGTTTTAAAAGAAGTGATGTTCGTTCTGGTGAACATGAGTTTGTTTCTGTGTTTGTGATTGAAGGCTCTTCCAGGTGAAAACACGTCTGTTTTCCAAGCAGTCAGCAGCCTTCCCACTGCTGACCGCCAGGAGCCCAATCCAACACCCCACATAGCAGCCAGCAAATGCTAAGGTCCAAATTCAAGCCCTTAAGGACTCAAAAGAGTTTCAGCCACTGACAGAGGGCTGAAAGAGGGCTGAGAGCCATATTGCACCCGTGCTCTACCACACTTGCTAGCCTGGCATTTACTCCTGATGGCTGCTGCTCCCCTGGGTCAGACAGCAATATGATGCTCTGATGGGTGTCACAGGTTCTTCTTCATCTCAACCCTCAGACCCCTGTTTCTGTGGGTTTTGAAGACACCCTTTCCTAGCGCAGGAACATCCCTTAGGCCTTGAGCATTGCCGACACGGGCGCAGCCCTCTGGCTTGCAAACATCTGGGTTCCTCGGAAATGCCGCAGCGTGTTCCTGCCGGTGCTCTGCTGTCTGTTAACGCTTATGAAATTATGTTTATTTCCTGCCGAGGTAATCAGGCTTCGGCTCAGGGTTATTTCCAGGGCTGTGGTGAGCACTGTGCCAGAGATACACACTGTGGCAAACAAGTACTTAAGAGCCTTGTGCTCAGCAACGGGCAAACCACAGACACTTTGGGGTCTTGTCTTGGGAAACTGGTTGCCCAAAGGAAAACAGGAGAGCCAATGTGCACAGAAGCACCTCGAGCTGCTCTGGGGCTGGGTGCGTGATGCAGGTGGTTGTACCTCTCTGCTCCAAGGCTGTGGCCAGCGTGGTAGTCCTGGCCCAGGCAGGACAGTGGCACCCATCAACCCTGGAGATGGCTGGTGGTCCGTAGAGCAGATGGCCCAGGAACCCAGCCAAAAAGGCTTCTGTGGGAGGAGTTTTGCACATCAACCCCTGCTGCAGTCAGGCTGTTTGGAGCTTGCATGCATCCGGGTCTCCCAGAGACAGAATCACAGAGCCTGGAAAAGACCTCTATGATCACCAAGTCCAGCCCGTGACCTAACATCACCCTCTAGAATTGCTTTGGGCTGACCAAAGGCAGAGGCAGGGGTTTGCTTGAGGCAGCTCTGGCTCACATGGCTATGGTAGGATGAGTGGATTTTGACAGTTGTGTCTGCTCTGGAGGGGTCTCCCATCGCAGGGCGTAGCTGACTGGCTCCGCACACCTGGGGAGGGAAATGAAGAGTGGGCGACAGCCTGTGGCTCAAGCCAAGCTGGAAACTGCAGAAACTTTTCTGTCTGGAGGTGGGCTTCCTTTTACTTGCCAAAGCATCTGCTGTCCTGCACACTTCCCTTCCCCCATTCCCTCCAGGATTTCAGGCCATAGAAATGGTTTATCTCATCTGCCACCTCAAAACTCCCTTCGGTTTGGTCATCCAGGGCTTGATGTCCCTCCTCTGGTTGCCTTGAGGTAACTTTGGCTTCACAATGCCCTTTTACAGCGGAAAACCAAACCACTGTTCTTCAGCAATGCCCAGAGTGGTATTTCCAGTGACCTAACAGGAAAGTCAGTGTTTCATTGCAGCTCAACCACCACGACTTTGTGAGCAGCTCCAGCTGGTCCTGGGCTACCTTGGCCAATTGATAAGTTGTTTGGCTAGAAAATGCTCTCAGTGGGGGTTGGGTTCCCTCGGTCTCTGGGCTGGTTGATCTGTGCTGGTTGCTGTGTCCAGCCATGCAGGGCTGTAAATGTGACAACTGGGCTGTAATGGTTGTGAGAGGCTGTGATGCGGTGAGGAGCATCAGAAGGCTGCTGGGATTGAGCAGGTCTGGCTGCTTCAGGGACATGACAGATTTTTGACATAGCCAAAGGCAGGGCCACCACGGGAGGTGGCTGTGAGATGTGCCATCTCATCCATCCCCAGCCAGCCCGTGCTGTGATGGCTGCATCACTGTTACATGGTGCTTTCTGCTGAGGTGAGGGACGCAAATGGAAAACAACCTCAGAATTTCCACTTGCTGGGTCAGAGCTGGGTTTAGATGCTGGTCTGATTCTGCACTGGTACACACAGACTTCAGTCATCACAGACTTGATGCATGCTAGGGCACAGGTCCATGCGCAAGGGTGGCACTGGAGGGCTTCAGGATCCCCTCCTCTCTCTTGCCCCACTGTAAACCCTCCTTGATCTGCATGGTTCATCTACAAGACATGCGGGAGCTCTCTCCTGCTGCTATTCCTTGTACAGCTGGCTTGGACTGGAGGAGAACATCACTAGCAACAGTAGTTCTCCTTGGTCCAAACTGCTCACAGGAGGCAAAGAACAAGCATGGATGTCCTTATAGATGGAGACTCTGGGGCAGAAAGGAGCAGCTGAAAGTAAAAATGCTGCAGAAATCACTGGCATACCAGCACCACAGCTCCAGAGTGTAGGGTCAACTCCTGAGGTGCTCAGCGTCCTCATCCCCCAGCAAGGACAAGACTGTTCCCATCTGGCAGGGTAAGGGTCCTCACTGAATGGTTCTGGAGAGCTTCTGCCAGGCCCTGGGAAGTCGCTCAGGCTCATTTTGTGGCCATGCTGGAATGCACTAACCAGGAGTTGTTTTGAGGTCAGAAGGGAATACGTCTTCTGCAGACAACTGATGTCGTTGTAAAAACATCCACGAGAGACAGGAGTTGGGGGTGGGGGGGCAGGAGTTCCTCTTTCCTGTTTGGGAAATAGTTTCTCTTTGAATCCATCAAGCAAAAGAACCCAGTATGAAAAATTAATTAAAACAGAAAAAAAAAAAACAGAAGAGTTTCTGGGGCACACACGCTCCTGAAAATGTACCTCAGCAGGAACAGGGATTTGGCTCAGAGCAACGTCCAAGGCTCAAAAGCAGAGGCCAGATTAAAATACAGGGCTCCTCACTCCCAGCCAGTTGCTGTAACAGGAGGAAATGCAGTTTCCTTTAGAGAAATGCAATCTCCTCTCTGCAGCACTTGGGCAGAACTCATGGAGTTCAGCTGAAGCACAGAGCAGGTCTCCCACCGAGACAGAGCTGGTCTGAGCTTCGTGCAGCAGCTGGGACTGCGGGAAGGGGGGATTGTTCAAAAAAAGATGAAAAGAAAGAAAACTCAAGAAGAAGGGATTAAACCTGTCACCCTGCCCTTCACATCGTTAATCTCCCCGCCCAGGGCAGTCAGCTTTTCCAACCCCATCCTGCAGCAGTATGAAGTTACCCCAGATGTGAGCCGAGAAACAGCTGCCTCACATGGCACTGTACCACAGCTCTCACCATGAGGGCTAAGCTTGCCTCTCCACACTGAGAGCATGACAGGATCCCTGGCATGAGGCTGGCATGGACCAGCTTCACCTGAGTTTAACACAGTGCAGGGTCAGACATCCAGAGACCCTTTTCATGGGGCACTTACGATGAAGACAAGGGAGAGCAGCTTGGATATGAGTCATAGAAACATGGAATGTATTGGGTTGGAAAGGACCTCCAAAGGTCATCTAGTCTAACCTCCAGTTGAGATGAGAAGTGTCTCTGACAGGTTAAGTTTAAGCTGTAGGAATAACTCCAGGGTATTTTTGGGTGAGAATATGTTCATGGCTGGCTTCAGGATTTATGGGGCTGTGGCTCAATTCCTGCCTCTGCCCATGATGCCCCATGTCCACATAAACAGCTGATCACATTCCCTCCTTGCTGAGGTGGTTGTGGACCAAACTTAGATCCAGGACAGGATTAAACCTCCTCTCTAAGTGGTGGTCACTTTTAAAGCCAAAATGGCCCATCATCTGGCTTGAGTTTCACGAGTCCCTCTCCAAGCCTCCTTTCTGACATTGCCAGCACTGCTGCTGTGCCCCGCAGTTCCCCCAGATGTCTGCACATCAGCAGCCCTCACTTGAAATGATCCAGGCCTGCAGAATGTGCCAGGGACAGCCCAAGCTGTGGAGCTAATTGCCCGTGATAAGCTAATTAAAGGGTTCTGTTAAAATCTGCCTGGCATGGTGGCCCAGGTCTCCCCAAGGGCAGGGGAGAAGGGAGAATGCTGCTGCTGGGACACTCAGGGCTCCATTAGACCCTCTGTGCAGACCCCTCTCCTCCTCCCTTGCCTTCAAGAGCTTGTCAACACCTTTGTGCTTGTGTGGGCTGTCTTGATGCCATCGCTCAGCCCCTTCTCTGCTCTGAGATGGGACAGTCCATTGGAGAGCAGGGAACTTGGACTATGCCACTGATGAGATGTTATAAAAGGGATAACCTCAGCATCCTCCTACCATCAGGGACCCCACACCCGGGCATGTCCACTCCTCAGCTCTTTTCTGAAAAACAAAGATAGAGTTTCCACAGATGAAAAGAGCCTTTCCTGCCCCAAAACACGTGAGGCTTTATGTGTTCTGGCATTCAGTTCAAGCTCTTCTCCACAGACCTGCCCAGTTGCCATGAATGCTGTCATGTCTGAGGTTTAACCACGCTCTTCAAACAGGTTTGGTGTTTCCTGGCCCCCATCTGGGTTAAAGGAGCTTCAAGGGCCAGGTTAGCCAAGGCAACCTCCTCGGGCTGCAGTGTGCATGGGAGGTTCACTGCAGCAGAAAATCTGGGAAATCCCTGTGTTTGACTGGCTTTGATCTGGAATAAATCCCCCAGACAGAAACAGAAGAACAGCCCCAGGAAGGCTCTCTGTTTTGACTTTATGCCATCAAAGTTTGTCCTAAGTGACCCTTAAATGAGTGCAGGTAGCCAGAGGCTCCGGGCCAGGCAGTGAAGCGTGGCTGTGTTTCTAGATGCATTGTCCCTGCTGGAGGGGGGCTGTAGGACCAGATTCGGTGGCTTTGCTTTAGGATTGAGCAAATGTCTGCCTCCTTCAACCCTGGTGATGCTGGGTCAGTGGGATTACTCCTAGCCCCACACCCCGTCAGAACTGGGCTAAGCTGGACAGTGCCAGGAGCTGACCATCCTTCTGCTGCTGGCAGGGTGTGGCATACAATCACAGAATCGCTAAGGTTGGAAGAGACCTCCAAGATCAAGGTCAGCTATCAACCCAAACACACCCTGCCCACTAAACCCTGTCCTCCAGGGCCACGTCTACTAATTTTTTGAATCCCTCCCTGCAGGGGCAGTGACTCTACCCCCTCCTTGGGCAGCCTATTTCAACCCCTGACCTAGCAGGAAAGAGATTTCTCCTGATGCCCAACCTGAACCTCCCCTGGCACAACCTGAGGCTGTTTCCTCTTGTCCTATTGTTGGTGATGAGAGAAGGGGCCAACCCCCACCTCTCTACACCCTCCCCTCACATAGTTACAGACAGCAATTAGGTCTCTCAGCCTCCTTTTCTCCAGACTAAACAGCTCTAGTCCTCTCAGCCACTCCTCTTCAGACCTCCACACCCTTTTCTGGACCCACTCCAGCCCTTCAATGTCCTTCCTGTATGGAAGTGCCCCAAACTGACCCCAGTAACTCGAGTTGAGGCCTTAGTAGTGTTGAGTACAGGGGAATGATCACCTCAATATTTTGATGCAGGCTAGGATACCATTGGCTTTTTTGGCCACNATAGTTACAGACAGCAATTAGGTCTCTCAGCCTCCTTTTCTCCAGACTAAACAGCTCTAGTCCTCTCAGCCACTCCTCTTCAGACCTCCACACCCTTTTCTGGACCCACTCCAGCCCTTCAATGTCCTTCCTGTATGGAAGTGCCCCAAACTGACCCCAGTAACTCGAGTTGAGGCCTTAGTAGTGTTGAGTACAGGGGAATGATCACCTCAATATTTTGATGCAGGCTAGGATACCATTGGCTTTTTTGGCCACTTGGGCACACTGCTGGCTCCAGTTCAGCCACTGCCAATCAGCACTGCCAGGTCCTTTTCCACCAAGCTGTTCTCCAACCACCCTTCCCCAATCCTGTAGCGCTGCAAGGGATTGTTGTGACCAAAGTGCTGGACCCAGCACTTGGTCTTGTTGAACCTCAGCCCATTGATTCAGGCTTCCAGGTCCCTCTGCAGGGCTTTCCTACCCTTAAACAGATCAACACATCCACCCAGTTTGGTGTCATCTGCAAACTTGCTGAGGGTGCATTCAATCCCCTCATCCAGACCATTGATAAAGATGTTAAACAAGACTGACCCCAATACCAAACCCTGGGGGACACCAGTTGTCCATACCCACCCACTTCCCTTGTCCTGCACCACCAAGCACTTTTGCCATGCATACCCTCAGGACTGTGCTCAAGCACTGACTTAAGGTAGAGGAGACCTGGCTTGAAGTACCCAGGCTGCATTGCCCAAGAGTTTCTATGACCTCAAAGTCACTTGTACTTCCAGTTCATCCTCTGATCCCTAGTGATTCTATGGTTCTATGATTCATCGATTCATTCTATAAGGAGCTTGACACCTCTCTGATCCCACACTAACTATAACCTTTCACCACTTATAAAAGTGGATAATAGCTGCTGGTAAGGATGAGCACACAAGGACCATGAGGCTCCTGGAGATGGGGCAGCAGGAATCTAAGGGGCAGCAGGTGGGCTGAGCAATCAGGCAATAGCCCATCACCTAGAGCAGCCCTGGCCCTTCTCTGGGGTGAGTTTTCAGCCAGGGCAGACTATCACTAGTCAGCTGTGAAGGAAAAGAACATATCCCATGGCGGCTGGAGGGAAAGTGAGAAGGTGAAAGACCCTCTTCCAGATGGACATGTGTGTGGGACACCTGAGCTGACAGATGCTCCCTTGCGGAGTGGGGGTAGGACTTTCCAGTGTTCACAGGTGCTGGAGCTTTGATGCTAAACAGTGCAGGACAGCCCCACTGACATGGGGAATCGTGGTGCTGCCTTCTGCAAAGACCTCAAGAACAAGGAGAGGATGCCACAACCATCTGGGTTGGCCACCTGCCCTCCCTGACCTATTTAAGCCTAAGCAGCAATCAACATCCATGCCTGCTACAGAAACCACTCACAGTAGCACTGCTCCCCTGATAAGGTGGGATAAGCCTGTCAACTTCTGATAAACCCCCAGACTGCAGGAAAACAAAATACCCAGCTCCTTGCAGGGGAGGTCCCAGATTGCCCAGCCAGGATGGCGGCACCGAACAGTGGCCATCCCCACAGCAGTGCCTCTGTGTCCTCCTCGATGACAATGCCAACCAGGAGGTCAGGCACATACAGCTGGAGTATTCCTCCTTTCCCAGGTGCCTCAATAACACGCCAGGGATCAGATAGCTCTGTTTGCCCAGGTTGGTGGTTGGCTACAAAAGCCAGCTTTGTCCACAGCTCCAGTGGTTCAAACACAGCCAAGCAAACACATGCAACCTGGCTCTTCACACCTGCATGGTGCTTCGAAAACCAGCCCAGAGCTAGCGGGGTTAGTGTGGGAAGGGTAGTGGATGCCTGAGGTTTGTGTTCAGGACTGTGTGGTTGTGGCATCAGCTCAGGTTTTGTAAGACGCAGGAGCAGAATTAAAGTCCCTCTGTGCTGAGCTGAAGTTTTGTAACTCATCTAACACCTTTCTGCAGACCCACAGATATAGAATTCTCAGTGTTTCCCACAACAAAACCCTCCCAAGAGCTCCTCTGAGGCAAGTGTGTGCTTCCAAGAGAGGGAAACTGAGGCACAGTGAGGTTAGGCAGCTTGTCCACAATTACTCTGGGCTCAGTATCAGAGCCATGGCAGGACCTCCTCTGCATCTGGTGGAGCTCATTTAAGAGTGTTTGTCAGCAGCTGTGATGGCCCAGGGGAAGTGTGTGCTGTGCCCATACACTGGCAGAACATGCCATAGTGAGCACTCTGGAGCTTCAAAGAGGGGAGAGCTGACTCAATTGGCTGCCTCGACACTGTCAACTACTGAATTCTGGGCTGTTTGAGGAGCAGGAGTGAAGGTAGAGCAAAGGGAGCAAACACTTGTGAGAGCAAGCCACTTCCCATCTTCCTGGGGATGACCCCTGCTTCCACAGCCACCGACTGACTGAACAGGGATTCCTTTGCAGCAATTCACTCCATTTTACTAGAAAAGCTGGGAGGTGCTGCGCTGGTGCCTGGCCCTGGGCTCTTGGAATGGTGTTTCCTGCCTCAGCAGAGCACTTCAGCTATTTCCAGGGGCTCAGACCCCTTCAGGGATATTTGCTGGCGAACTGAACCAGCACAAAGTGATCAGGGAACCTCATGGCCAGAAACACAGGGAGACCAACGATGATGGGAAGGTCAGGACTTATTGTCTGGAACCAGAGGAAATGGGGTCAGGCTGTGACAGGGGAGGGTCAGGTTGGATCTTAGGAAAATCTTCTTCCCAGCAAGAGTGGGGAGGTCTTGGAACAGGCTGCCCAGGGAGGGGGTGGAGGCACAATCCCTGGAGGGGTGCAACAAATGGGCAGCCAGGGTGTTTCAAGAGGTGGGTTAGTAGTTGGGGGTTGTAGGTGGATGGTTGGACTTGATGATCTTTTCCAACCTTGAGGATCCTGTGATTCCATGGTTGTGGACCAGTGGTGCTTGATGTCAGCTTTTGAAGACAGTGGGTCTTCGTTGCACAAAAGCCGACATGGGAAACCAGCAGTACCCAGCACCCATGTGTTTTGCAGTCAGTAATTAATGTAACGGGCTTGAAAAATGTTGTTTAAGAGTGGGTGACTCTCACTTTCAGCTCTGGCAGCTTAAAGGGGTCCCAGGCTTTTGTCTCATCTGGACCTGTGTGGTGTTTTCAGCACACCCAGGACTTTGCAGCTGGGGATGGCAGAGGCAGAGATGAGATTTCTGACTCTCCTGGTCCAGTGTCCAGGCTGGGAAGGAGCACTGTGCTGATGAGCACCTCAAAGGCTTTTCCAACCTTGGTGACTCGTGATTCCTCACCAAGGAAAGAGCTACAGAGCAGAAGTGTCTGTGTCCAGGCTAAGCCACAGAGCATGGGGACAGCCTGTGCGGCCAGACTCTTTACAGCAGTGCAGACACTCAGCCCTGCTCGGCCGGGTGGAAACGAATGCGCTGAGCTGCCAACTGTTCCCCTGAGCCAGCTCGGCCTCAGAGAGAAACCAAAACCCTTCCCGAGAGCTGTCATCTGTCAAGCTTGTGTTACTGTCTGGCACATCAAGTGGCTAAGTTGAGGTTTGGAATTCATGGGGAAGACAAGGAGGCCTGAAGCCACCCCATGCTCAATCTCCCAGCATGAGGCAAGGGCTGGAGCAGCATCTGCAGCACAAGCAGGACCATCTACCAGAGAGGCTCATGGTGTGGGACCGTACCCTTGGAAAATCCTTCTGCCTGGGGCTTCTGTACGTGATCTGCAGGTCACTGGTGGGAGTTGCCTGCAGGATCTAGAAGGTCTTTTCCAACCCTGATGATCCTATGATTCTATAGTGTCCTGTCCCTGCTCCCAGAAGGATGCTGTCTCCTGGGCAGCAGCACCTTGTCATTGCTCGCACAGAGGTTTAGAGGGTCTGGGAGTGTAGGTACACAGCTGCAGGCACTGCCACTGTCTGGAGCAATGAGGCAACGAGATCCTAGCAGATAGGATAAAACATGGCAAATGGGCAGCGTCAAACTGATGTCTGGGGAAGGCTCATACCAAGAAGAAAGCAGTGTTTTCTGCAAAGGGAAATCCTGTGACAGCCAGTCTTTGGGGAGGTGTTTCAGGCCCAATGGCATAGGGATCCCAATTCTGTGTCACCTCATAGGAGCTGGCTGGGTTTGCAGGAAGAAGAGCAGCCATGGGCTCTGCACAGCTTCACAATGGGCTCTGGTGGCAGCTGTAGCTCGCAGCCGCAGGGTCCCTTCGGTAGTGGGTCTGGCTGGGGCCAGTTTAACAATTCCCTTGGCCCTTCTCCAGACAAGATTGGGAAATGATCTAGGGTTAAAAAAACACAACACGGTCCTGAACAAGCTTTGTTTGTTTTTACACCAGAGCCCAGCACAGCCCGACCTCACAGGCGGTTGGATTAGCACGAGCAGAGAGGCAGTGACTGGGCACATGAGGGGCATCATTTGGAGCTGGGTGTGCCCTGGAGAAATCACAGCATGAGCTGGTCTGAGAGCGCTTTGTCTTACTTTCACCCCTTGGCAGTCAGGGAGCCATCACCAAGTTTCCCAGTTCCTTGGGGCAGAGATGAGGCTGTTTGTACCCCTGATCCTTTTAGGCTGAGCTGTTCTAACATAGTTTTTAAAATCTTTTGACCCTCTGCTGGGTTGGCTGCATTATCGAGCCTTTTGCATTTGGAGTAAACTTTGCTCTGAATGGGCAAATTCCTTCAGTATTTGTTTCTGCTGTGACATTAACCCTCAAGTGGCTGACAGACTTCTGCTTTAGAAATGTAGGAAAACTTCCAGGAAAACATCCCAGTCCGGGGCAGTGATGGACAGTGCACTGGGCGTGCTGGATCCCACCCCTTGGTCTGGGCTGGAGCATCACTGCGAGGTGTGTAGTGCTCACATGCCCATCACATGCCCTCTGTTGAGCTGCAGGCCTCTGGTTTTACACAAACATAAAAATATTGATGAGACCAAGCCCTCAGGCCCTGGGTCACCGATTCTGACACCTTGAAAAGCATCTGCCCAACTTGCAGCACCTCCTAAGTGCTTGGTGAGGTCATAAGGCTGGATAGGTAGAAGGAAAGCACCGAGGTGTGAGGTACAGAGAGGAGAAAGGTCTTTGTACCAAATACTGCAACGCTCGCAGTGGTGGGAGGAAAGCTGCTGCTCAGATCTGCACCGATAAGAGGGAAACCACAAGGCCAGAGCTTAAGTGGATAAATTGTTCCCAAGTGGATTCCCCTGGACTCTAAATAAACAGTGATGCTTAACAAGCACCTCAGAGCTCACAGCTTGCCTGGGGTGGGCAGAGCGGGGGCTGGGAGCTTTCTCCGATAACCCATAGGCTGTCGGATGAGCTCTCCCATTAGCTCCTGACTTTGGATGGCATCTGTATGAATTACGGGATGCGAACAATTCATTTCAAAGTATTTACAACCTCAGGAAGCTGGGTTTGGGTGGTGCAATTAAATCAAAAGAACGCTGATGACAGCTCAGTATCATCTCCCAGAGTGAAATAAAGAGATCATTGGTTGACTTTTCCTTTCTCAAAAAATAAGCGTTGAGGCTCTTCTCAGAGTAGAGCTTATCAGCAGCTTCTTACACAATGGCAGAGGAAATCACCAGGTCAAATCCCACAGCTACTAAGGAAAAGGGTTATTGTTAGATCAGCTATAACCTGTCTGAGAGCACTAACTCTTCACTGGTGTTGCTAGGACCTCTAGAGCCTCCCTACGCTCCAGCAGATCAACACACCTGCCGACCTTGATGTCCTCTGCAAACTCACTGAGGGTGTGTTTGCTTCTCTCATCCAGGTCATTGATGAAGGTATTGAACAGAACAGGACCTGGTACTGAGCCCTGGGAGACACCACTTGTCCATACCCACCCATTCCCCTTGTCCTGCACCATCAAGCATTTTTGCCATCCATGCACAAGCACTGATTTAAGGTAGACCCAGCTTGAAGTCCCCAGTCTACATTGGTGAAGAGGTCCCATGAACCCAAAGGTACTTTGAGCTGCCAACTGCTTTTAACTCTGTTCATCACAACTCTTTGCATCCAACCATCTTCACCAATTGAAGGCAACAACCGTACAAGCCATGAGCAGCCAGTTTCTCCAGGAGACGCATATAGAAAGAGTCAAAGGTTTTACTAAAGTCCAGACAAAGTCCACAGTCCCTGAGTCAGTCATCTTGTCACAGCAGGAGATCAGGTGAGTCAAGCAGCAGACTGTCAGTGCAGACAGTGAGGCTGAAGCCTCCATCTCCAGGCAGCTCTGTGAGATACTCTAGCAGGAAGAAGACTCCTCTTGAGTCTCTGCTGTAGATCAGCAGTTGTCCCCTCCCAGCACACTCTGGAAGAAGTGCGGGCAGTTTGCTGCCCATTTCCAGACACAGTGAGTACAACCGTGTGTGTTGCACCATGGCTGGCCTCGTTTTGTGATTAGCATCCTGTATTGAGCAAGACTGCCTTTGTCTTCGGATAAAATGCCTTGGGTGAGAAGCTGCCACAGATCTCCACATTTCAGTGTAACACACAACAGGCCCACAGGTTTCTCATCCATTCTCTGCCTGTTGATAGACAGCTGCCTGGTGGCTTTGAAGGAGCCATCAAAGGTCACTGGAGATGTTCCTAAGAGTTCAAGGCAGGAATCCACGCGGCATTGGGACCGTGCTGGCTGTGAGCAGCTGTTTGCCACGTGTGCTGGCTGGCAACGGGGAGATCTCCCCTGCTCAGAGACTGTTAAAATCTGGCTCATAATCTGAGCATCTCAGAGCTGTAAATCTCCCAGGAACAAGTCTTGCTCTCGCTCCCCTGGTGCTTCCTGCAGGGCCATGTGGACAGCCAGGAAATACCTCATGAGATTTCAGTGCTCCAGTCCAGTCTGGAACTAATAAATGTGGAAGCAGTTATGAAAATACCCCCCTCCCTGAAATTAATAAAAACATACATCAGACCACGGCCGGGTTCACGTCACAGGTTAAGTCACGAGTAGTGCCTGTTGGTGTGGAAGCCAGCTCCCATGGCATGGGATGGACAGGCACCCACCATGCCTGGTTTGCAGTGGCTGTTGGGTGCTCTCCAAAGGGATCTTGTGCTGTTGGGAAGAGCTTTGGTCTCACAGTACTGGAGAAAAATTGATAATTGTGAGTGTTGACAAAGTAACCCTCAGTAGCTGATGGGACTTGTTCTTTCTTCTTTGGGGTTTGACCTATGAGCAGCTCTGGACTTTCTCCCTGTATCTGTTCTCAATATCACATGCCAGAGACCACATACTGCCTGTCGGTCCTTGCCAAGCTCCATGCTGCCCAGTTTTGATGGCCAGAATTTGAGCTGGCTACAGGTGCTGATGGAAAACTGGTTTGGCACAGATGTGCCTTGCTGTCGGCTGGGGTGAGGGTGATCCCCAAAACTCATCCATGGGTCAGACCTGTTAATCTTTACTGTTTGCTCAGTTCCTGCTACCCTATCCCTAGCATCTGCTGAAGGGTCACCCTTGCTGCTGCTGGGAGGTCTGATGTGCTGGCATCACTGCCCTTTCTGTGCAAGATTGTTCCTGCACTTGGTTTGCTCAGTGAAAACAAGATCTTCAGAGAATTTATCTGCAAAACTCCATCAGCTCCCCCCAGACATGTTCCTCATTTTTCAATGTCTTAGAAATTGAGCCAAGCTTGAGCAGTTCTTCTTAGAGACAGCAGTCTTCTTAGACACATCCCTTCCGGGGCAGCAATGTTTTTCTTTTGAAGCCTTGGCATTAAATATAGGGGCAATAGATTTTCTTTACGGAAAGAAACCCCCAAATTTGTTAGCATTGGCACAGGGCTGTATTTTTCACCGGCCTTGTTTCCCATTAGCAACTGAATCATTTTAGCAGGAACTTTTCCAGAAATAGTCAGCCTGAGTCAGACACCCAATCTCTAACGTTTTAGCCCAAATACTGAGTTTGGATTTTTTTTTTAAATTTTTATTTAGAAGAAAATGAGGGTCTTATGATTGGAAATCTCAGGCAATCCTGGCCAGAGCGTTGTTATACTTTGCGGAACCGTTGTGGACTGGAGGACATTTCCAGGGCTCCGTGATCCCTGGGGCACAAAGAGGTTTGGGCACTGGGCAAAGCGGGAAGTGAAGGGCACTCGAGGCATGCAGCATTCTCACTCTTGGGTCACTGATGTGGTGTTTACAGCTTTTCTGCAGCATTGCCATTCCTCAGGGTTTTCATGCATGCAATAATCTTCCATTCCCCAAGACCTTTCTGTGCCACCAGAAAGGTTTCCTCAGGGCATTTCTCCCCAAAACCTCTCTCCAGCTTCACCTATGTTTGCAATTTGCCCTTTCCTTGCTCTCAGGGCTGTTTTGTGAGGGTGGAGACGGATGAGAGGCATTTGGTCTCATGGGTAACAGGTCAGAGCTTGAGGAGCTGCAGATGGGTTGGACTAGATGACCTTTGGAGGTCCCTTCTCACCCAGGTGATTCTGTGAAAAAAGCATCAAGTCCCAGCAGTGGGAGGTCTCTGGGATGTACAACAAGGGTGGGCTTTTTCTTCCCTTCCCCCTCCAGCTCACGTTTTGTTTTGCTGCAAGCCAGGTCCATGGCTCCAGTTCCAGGGCAGTGCCAGCCCATAGCTGCATAGTTTGTGGTGCGTTCACACACTTTCCTCCGCCTTTTTGCTCTGTCTGTCAGGAAAACCTGGGGCCTGGCGCAGACCCTGCGTCTCCCCCTCACAGCCACAACACCCCGATGGATTTCCCCTTCGGTGAATTAGCTCGAGCAAACCAAACCCATTTCCGATCCTCCTCCCTTACTCAGACTTCACAGTGCACGCAAATGAATTTTCCTGAGCAAACGGTTTTGTTTAGTGTCAGCCAACTGGGTCTGTGGTGAGTGGCACTGAGCCACACGGGAGGGCGCGGGGCCGCCTGCCCTGCGAGCAGAGCTGGATCAAGCCACTGGGTTCCAACGGCTGAGAGCTCCCCAGGCCACGTGCAGGACTTCACAGCCATCACGGCCAGCGCTCACTCATGCTTTGCCGCAGCAGGCGTAGAATGAACCCCCTTCCCCAGGTCAGGCAGCATCCACGTTGCCCTGAGGACATCTCATACCCAACATGTCACTGCCCATGCTGGACCTGAGGTTCAGCAGCTTCAGTACATATGCTCAGCTGCTCCAAAAACATTTCTTGGAGGTTTCAGGCTGTGGGGGATCAAGGACACCCTCCCACTGTCTCTTTAGGAGCTTTCTCTTTACTGGCCAGCACAGCAAACATAGAGGTCTCTGCTGGCCCTGGCTGCTCCATTTCTGCTGTCTCCTCTCTTTGGTTGAAGGGTGACTGTTTCCTTAACCAGCGTGGCCTTCAATAACAATACTCCTGAAGAATATCATCCCTGAAGAATTCTCCAGGGGTCCCCTGGGAGCAAAGCCCCTCCTGAGATGGGCAGGGGCAGGGAGTCCCTCTCAGTGAGAAGGATGATGCTCACTCTTGCAGAAGGGAAATTATGGCTGGGGCTGAGCTAGCAATTTTCTGGCAAAAATAACCCCACACTTATCTGAGAAAAGAAGAATTTTAAGGAGACTGAGTATTCATAAATACAAGTCAAATTTAGAGATTACTTTCAGCCCCTGGGTTCTTTCTATTCTCCCCTTTCCCTTCCCCCCCTTCTCGGAATTATTGTTTGCAAAAATTAAAACAAAATGGTTTGGGGTTTTCGTTTGTTTAAAAAAGCAATTTGCATTTTGGAAATTGCCAAAATATAAGTTTTGGAAGGGTGGGGTCTTTCGAAAGGGCAGCATTGTCACTGCTGAATGAAAACCGCAGAGAGGAATGTGTCCTGAGGGATGGGGGGCACTGGGATGTGGGGTCCAGGGGACACAACAGCAGCACAAAAGGCCACACCGCAGCTCTCACACAAGCTCCCATTCATGTAGCTCTTTTCGATCTCTCAAATGGAAAATCCTGCCCCCCTGGGCTCCCTTTGGTGGATCCATTTGCCCAAGTCACCGGTTTGGATATGAAGATGCTTCAGCTGTACTTTCTTCACCTGGCTCCACACCACAGCTTTTCCTCTTGTCTTCTCAGACCTCCTCCAAGTTTCTGAACATCTGCTTTTAAGTGGTATCACGTTATCCATATCTGTGCCTGGCAGCCCAGGTAGGGGCTGATTGGTGGAGCTCTGTACATCTGCATGCAATAAAGCCAGCAAACAAAAGGCTTGTGAAGTCCTTGGCAAAGTGAGAGAAAGAAGAGAGCAGGAGACAGCAGCACTGAGCTTAGACAAAACCTTTCCTTGGAGCCAAAACCTTTCCTTGGAGAGGTCTCAGCACCTGACAGATGTTTTGCCCATAGCTGGGTCCACAGTCTATGCAAGGGTGTCTTCTCCACCAAGTGAAGAGCAAAGCGTGGGGAGCGGAGGTGATGCCAGTACTGGGAGGTGATTTTTTCTTACAGCTGGGGAAGGCATTCATAGAAAGAAAAGATGGGATTGCTAAAGAGCCACTGACTGTGGCATGGAAATTCAAACCAAGGAGCACTGGCTGGAAATTAAAGCCAGGCCAACTCATGTTCGGAGTGAGGCAAAATGCTTCAGCACAGCAGGGGATTAACTGAAGGGCTGAGGGAAAGGCTGGGCGGGAGCTGTGTTTCCTGAGCGTCTCCATCCAGGGAAAATGTGGCCAGACCAGCCGCACGTTCTGCCTGCGGCACCAGGGACCGTGCACAGACTCAGAGCCAGCATCACGACCTGCTGCAGGGCTCCTGTCAGTCCTACCGTCCAGCTCCCAGCACTAGTGATGTTCCCAGGCACTGCCCACACTCAGACTCTCTGGGCTCCCACCGCTGCTTTTCTCTGAGGCTGTAGCACCAATGTGATGGATCCCATCGCAACGTGCCCCAGCCTCATCCACAGCGAGGACTTTCCGACGCCTAGATGGGTCATTTATTGCATCTCCCTAATTCTTCCGCCCTGATGTGCTATTGTCAGGAAAAATTAGGATGGATATTTTCCTTCAGTCGGACCAAGCCTCTCCCATTGGGCATCTGCTAACACATCAGGCTTCAGGCAGAGATGTCAGCTAGGCCTGGCTGGTGGCCAGTGATGCACAGCACTTTCTACTTAGGACCCAGGCATTTGGTGTGAGCACAGGAGATGGTAATTTCAATTTGAACTACTCTCCTTGTGTCAGTTTGGTGCTTTCTGGCTGCATACACATGTGGATTGAGAGGGGCTGGATGATGGAAAAGCATCTGCTTGTATGGGGCTAAGAGGCAATCAGTGCCCTGTGGATGTCTGCAGTGCCCTGGGAATATAGGTGGAAGGAGGGGACAGAGCCAAAGCTAAGCTGATAAACCCCAGAAAGCTGAGAAGCCCCAGTGGAGGGATGGCTGTGTGGTTCTTGTCTGGAGCTCGCAGAGAGACCAAGTGCAAGATGCTGGTGCTGCTGGAGATGTGCTGACCAGCCACACCTTCTCCCAGCTCACTCCCTCCCTCCCTCCTGGGAGGGTTCATACATAGGGTGTTTGCTCTGGCTGAGGGCAGGAGTGGCTGGTTTGGGAAACTCCATGAAGCTTCTTGTGAGGTTCAGCTTCTTCCCACCTCCAGACCCTGGATTTCTCCATTCCTGGAAGATCAACGTAAAGCTGATCCCAAGAGGGGGACCGTGAGCAGCTCCACACACCCCTCACATCCCTCCACATTCCCACGCAGCTCTGCCCTGATAGCACCGATGGAAACATTTACAAAGAGCTTGAGAAAAAGCCCAGGAGTTGCTGCTTTCCTGGCTTCGCAAAAACATTTCTGCTTATCAAGCAACAAAGAAATGCGAAGATTTTCTCTCACTCTTCGGGTGGGCTCAGCTTTGAATTTTAAAAAGGGATTTGCCAATGCAATCTTGCAAAACAGTCGAGTGCCAAGGCCAGCTCTCCTACAAGTTAAGTTTGAGGAGGAGGTGAGCTTTCATGCACTTTGGAAAACACTCATTTCTGCCAGCTTCAGGAAAGAACTAGGTCTTCTGCGAGGGCATGTCACCCCCGGAGAAATGTCTCCTCACATTGGGCAACAGGGGCTAAATCCTGTGGTTTTTCGCACTGAAGGAAGAGCTGCCATTGAATCTTGAGGCTCTGAGGGATGGAGATGTGTCTGCATGGTCACAGGCTACAGCAGAGGCAACAGACCCTCAGCATGAGGGACTTACATCCTTCTTTTCTGCTTGAGCTGAGTCCTGAATCTGTGCTGTTAGTTCGGGTGTTGCTTGTGGTGGTTAGCTATAGCCAAGAGCACATCCTTCTGGTGAGACCACATCCTGAGTACTGTGTTCAGGTCTGGGCACCTCAATATAGGAAGGACATTGAGGGGCTGGATTTGGTCTGAAGAAGAGTAAAAGGATTGGTGAAAATTGTAGAGAACAGATCTTGTGAGGAGCAGCTGTAGGAACTGGGGCTGGTTAGTCTAGAAAAAAGAAGGATCAGACGAGAACATCAGAAATATGTCTGCAACTGCCTGACAGGAGGATGTAGAGTTGGAGGTTGGTCTCTTCTCTCAAGTATGGAGTGATAAGACAAGAGGAAATGTCCTCAAATGGCATCAGGGGAAGTTTAGGTTGGATATTAGGAAAAATCTCAATTGAAAGGGCCCTCAGGCCTTGGAACAGGGAGGAGGCTGAATCACCAACCCTGGACATCTTTAAAAGTTGTGTCAATCTGGAGCTCAGGGATAGGATTTAGCAGCGGGTTGGGACAGCAGGTTTTATGGTTGGACTTGATAATCTTAAGTGTCTTTTACATCTTAAACGATTCAATGATTCTGTGATTTATGCTGTGGTCATGGTGCTCAGCTGGTTCTTGTCCTGGGGGAAGGTTCTGTCCAGAGTGGAGGAAGCAGCTCTGGACTCTCAGCCCTGTGCCCCCTCCACCCTTGGAAAAAGCTCAGTTGTCTCTTTGCAAAAGGAGGACTTGGGCTCTAAAAACACCACCTCCTCTCCAAAAGCTTAGCTCTTGCATTCTGCAGGGTCAGAGTTGCCTCTGACCCCCTGCTCATACAGCGCTGTCTGAGGTGGGGCCATTGTGGTGGCCAGGGCTGCTCACACCGTGGGAACAGAACACTGGAGTTGGAGCAGCTGCTGGGTGCTCCCAGGAAAGCACAAAGTACTGCTCCTGAGATTAAGATGGAAGGGGAAAAAACCCTACAAGGAAAGAGGCAGCAAAGAGCCAGTGGGAGCTCCTGCTCTTCTTTTAGATGCAAACAGGCTATGTGAGGGCTCTTGCAGCATCAGCAGATGTGTTGGTGGGATCGGCCAGATCTAAGATGCGGCAATTCCTGCTGCGAGCTGGAGCTGTGTCTCTGCTCTCCTTGTTCTCTCATGTTTTGGGTAGGACAAACATGCTGGCTGAGGAGAGACTATCCCAGTTCAAAGAGGCTGCCCCTTTCAGTGTTGGGAATCTCACATCGCTGTGGCTAGCAGTCTGCCCTCAGACCACTCTTCTCACCCTTAGCTGCTTTCTTGCCCTGGCAGCGTTTGGCTGGGATGTGAGACTGGGCCCCACCACATCAGCCAGAGGAATCGAGTTTGCAAAGAGTGCAGAGAGCACCCTCCATCCCACGGGTCTGGCGTGTCAAGAGGACTTTTGCTCTCCCTTTGGCTTTCACGTGGTGGGGTGGCTGAGGGTTGTTCCCAATCAATAATCTGGAATCACACTGTAATTTTCAAGGCTGAAATTTGATAATGGAGCAAATATCACTTGGCTTTGTGTTGGGCAAGCACCATAAGGTAAACAGGAAGGAATGAGGGATTAAGACATCCCTGCTCTAAAGGAAGGTGACAAGCCCAGAGCCGTGACACCTCGGTGCTGAGCTGAGAGGCCCAGCTGTGGGCTGGCAGTGCACAGATGTATTGTTCAGGGGTGAAGAGCAAATACAAGCAGAGGGAAAAGAAAACAAGCTATAAAATTCTCAGCAAAGCACGGAGCCCCAGCAACTGCTTCTTGATGTCCCTGTGACAGCTCTGGGGAGAGGCAGGCGAGGGGCTGAGCTTTTGAAGTGCTGGAGATGTCCTTTGCAAAGGCCCCCTGTTAAAATAGTCCTCATGTTGACATTAGGCTGCACATAGTGGAGAAATTGGGCATCTCTCATCAGGCTCAGACACAGCACACAGAGGGGGATATTTGGGTGTTTGACTAACCATGAGCCAGGCTGGCCCTGTCCCAGCAGCAGGATGAGAGATGGAAGCAAAGATGAAGTTTTATTGGCAAATTTGGGGCTACAGAGCCTTGTGCTCTAGGTACCAACCAGGGAAGGGAATCACAGAATGATTGAGGCTGGAAAAGCCCCTGAGCTCATCCAGCCCAGGACCTAACATCACTACAATTAGCTAGACCAGGGCACTAAGTACCACATCCAGTCTTTTCTTAAACACTTCCGGAGATGAAGACTCCACCGCCACCCTGGACAGTCCATTCCAGTGTCCAACCACCCTTTCCACGAGAAAGGGATTCCTAACATCCAGCCTAAACATACCCTAGTGCAGCTTCAGGCCCTGTCCTCTTGTGCTATCACTAGTTGCCCCCCCACCAGCCAGGGAAGAAGGTAGTGAGGAAGGACTTTGAGAGATACTTGGAGCTCAAACACACATGGGATTGGTTAGAGTGTCAATACTGGGAAGGTAGGGCAGGTGATGTTAGAAAATCCCTTTCCTCTTGGGGCAGACAGGGGTGGGTCCCAGGGTGTTAGGTGTTTCACTGTATTTGATGTTAGTGGTGGCCTTGGGACAGTTGGACTCTATGATCTTAAAGGTTTTTTCCAACATAAATGGTTCCATGATTCTATGATATGCCACACCACAGTGTGAGAGTAGGTCAGAAGGGAGCCAAGCAATGCTTGCATGGGGCAAAGCATTGGTGACAAAGCTGGAGAAGCAGCTGGGGATGGTGCATTGCTGTTTCCTAACATGTATGACCCCCTGTCCTCACGACCTAGTCTGCACCCAGTCTTTTGTTCTCATGAAGAATGGGGAGAGGTGATAGGAGCATTTGTTGCAAGTCACAGTGGTGGAACAAGGTCCTGGTGACCCCAGCTTCCTCTCTAAAAAGCTGGGCTCACTATACAGCACTGGTCAAAGAGGCATGTGGGTTAGCAGCTTCCTGTAGCCAGGGGTGCATCCTATCCTGTGACACCCCTGCTGCTTCCCAGCCTCACCACGATGGCTCTGGCAGGGTTGGCACCTCCATGTCCGAGCACTCATGCTGATGGTCTCTACTCTTTGCCTCTCACAGCCTGCAACTGCAACCTTCATGCCCGACGGTGCCGCTTCAACATGGAGCTCTACAAGCTGTCAGGGCGCAAGAGCGGGGGCGTCTGCCTGAACTGCCGGCACAACACTGCTGGCAGGCACTGCCACTACTGCAAGGAGGGCTTTTACCGTGATCTCAGCAAGCCCATCTCCCACCGCAAGGCCTGCAAAGGTACCAGGTTGGGGGTGGGATGAAGGGGACCTTGTGACTTCTTCTCTTCCAACCCTGTTTCTGCAGCTCGTGCTCGATTCCTTCTGCTCTTTCCTCTCCCAAACCCAGCCCTTGAAGTGACTTTTCTTGCCCTCCTGTTCCCTGCCATTACCCCTCCATGGTGCCTCCAGCTTCGTGGCAAGGTGAGAACAAGACCATTCAAATATGAAGAAGTTGAGGGGTCATGGTTTGAAGCTAGAGAAGGGCAGAGTGAGGCTGGAGAGGAGGAAAAAGTTGTTGAATCTGAGAGTGGGGGATCCCTGGAACAGGCTGCCCAGAGAGGGGGTGGAAGCCCCATCCCTGGAGCCATTCAAGGTCAGGCTGGATGGGGTTCTGGGCAACATGGACTGGTGAGTGCTGACCCTGCTTGTTGTGGGGAGGACTAGATGGCCTTTGGAGGTCCCTTCAAACTCAACATATTTTATGGGTGTATGATTCTATGCAGCATCTGCACATCAGCCTCCACCTAACACCTCTCTTCTGCTACTACATGTCACTCTCACCCCAGCACTGCTGGGAGCACAAACAGGATTTAACCCACACACCAACATTCTCTTCTCAGGATGAGGTGAGAACAGTAAAATGGGAAACAATTCCATTTTGAGCTCAGTAAATGGAGTTTTTGAGGTTTTCTTTCCTGCAAGCCAAGCTTCAGCTGGGGCAGGGCAGTACAAATCCCACAGGTGAACATTTTTAACTCTCTGCTGTCTGCTGGAGGTGATGTAAATCCCAAACCAGCTAAAGCAGACCAGTAAATACATGAAATCCAAGTGAGAAGATGCTGGGGGTTCCCACGGAAGGCTTCAGCTCGTTGCTCTCTAACAACTCAAGTGTTTTGGCCTTCACTGGGTATTTTTGACTGGACAGTTTTGGATCTTCACAGTCTTACATTTTGTAATGAAAACATTTCCTTCTGAGTTTCCCCCCTCTCACTGAAAACAGGCACTCTCTGCCAAAGCAGAAAGAGAAATCACTTCTTCAAATGGCCCCCTTTCCCACCTTGTAAAAACTATTTCAAGTAAACCTTTTTGATCCACTCAACACTAACAAGCTGCAGCTTCAGCTGACATGTGGGGAGAGGAGCTGCTCCTTTGTGGTCTGAGGAGCTGCTGCAGTTTTGTGGTCTGAGGAGCTGCTGTTTCAGGGTCCAAGGAGCCAGGAGCAGGGTGCAATGGTATTGAGCCCATGCCATGCCATGCCACTCCAATGCCCAGCATCCCCAGCTATGGCTGTGCCTTGCCCGCAGTCCCAAGCCTATGTGTGTTGTTAGAAACTTTCTGTTTCCACAGCCGGGTTGCAGTTGAAGTAGCCAAGTGTTAGGTTGAGATGAACAAAGGGAAATTGTGAAGGTGTCAGCTCTCCTTAAGCAGTGATGCTGATGGCATCCTTCACTTCTGGGCAGTGGATACTGGCAGAAGCATCTACTGATGTCCACAGTCAGTCATTTACTTTCCTGCTCCCCAGAAAGGGTTTTGGGGTGCTGGGGCCATAGGGAGTAATCCCCACCAATTCCCAAGCACAGCTAACTCCTTCAAATGGCTCTGGGCTATTGCAGCTGCCTCAGCAGTATGGAGGAGCCTGGGGATGTGATAGGATATGGGGAATGGAGTGTTCTTCTGCAGCCTTGGGGCCCCTACATATCCATTGGACTCTAGTCCCTATGGATGGGTAGCAGGGAGGGGATGCTCAGCTGGAGAGAAGGGCAGACCCCATTCCCTGTGCATCCCCAAATTTTCCATCCTGGAAGAAGGCAATCCCTGCCCACTGTTGATGCCTCTCTGTTTCACTGCTCCTGGCATTTCTTGCTCCTGCTTTTCCTAATTCTCCTCCCTGACCATTCAAGCTCTTCTCCTCTTCCTGACTGTTTATCCTCACTGTCCCTGACCCCTCACTCTCACTGACTTCCTTGTGGCTGACAGCACAGTGATCCTTACCAAAAAGCAAGGTAGGAAAGCTCGTACCAGTGCTGTGCTTCAATTTCCCCAGGTGAGCACCAGGGAAGGTGGCACTGGTGCACTCCACAGTGGCTGAATTTCCCGCTTGCTGGATCACTCACTATATCAAATGCTCTGTGCAATTGTCCTTTCCTCATCCATACCCTGCCGTCTCGCACTGCTTTGCTCTTGAAATGGGAGATGGACAGATTGAAATGCTCCTCCAGCTCCCTACGGTTTCTAACAAAACCGTGTCTCTTGCTCACGCAGAAATGAAGGTACGTGATAAAGATGCTGGAGCATGAACAGCATCAGTTTCAGCACGATTTCGCAGTAGCCGCGATGGTTTGTTGTTGCCGTAATCCATCGTCCCTCACAAAAGCAGGCGAAATGAAGTTTCCTGCAGCAAAGGCATTCCTTTGGAAAATCCCTTCCTGAGCTCTGCCTCTGACACCGGGGGGTTTCATCTTCCCTCTCTTTTTCCTCCCTGATTCAGGGACTAATTGCTGAAAACAATTTGGTGTTTCTGAAACCAAGCCCAGCCATCTAACAGCTCCAGCCTTTTCTACTTTGATAACAATATTAATTCATCTGCCAACGGGCAGCACTCTCCCAGAGCTTCATATCCACCAAATGTGTTTAGAATTAAGGAATAAACCATCCCATAGCATCTTCCACCCCCCTCATCACTGCCTCACATCTCACTCAGCAGACTGTTTTTCCCGGAAGACTTGATTCTTTCAACCATTGCATCGCTTCGCTCACCTCCCCTAACATATCCCAGCCAGCACAGAGCAGGGAGCGGGCTGCCACAAGAGTGTGTGGCAGCTCCCTGCAAATGCTGCCGTGGGGATCTGTGTATTCATCCAATGCCATTAACTCACCCTAACAGACACATCCAGCTAAACCGCCTTTCCTCTCACCCATGTTTCCCACCTTTCACTCCATCCCATGCCCTGGGTTATGGACCTCCCTTCATCATGCACCTAATAAATGAAAAATGCGACTCACATGATTCTGTACAGTTGGTTTTGGTGTTTATGCAAAAAAAATCGCTTACAGGGCTGTTTGTGCATTGTCTGGGTTTTTTTCAACTTGGTGAAACAAGAAAATCCCACAAACTTTCACAGCGTTGCAGGGCACAGCGTGATGCTCTGGCAGCTAAGGGCGAGTGGAAAGAGGAGTGGGATAGTGCTGTCCTGCACAGGTGGAGGGCTGCCTCGTTTTCTGTCCGCTAGATCTATCACCATTTTTAATCAAAATATTGTTTTTCATGACCTGAAGTTTTGTTGGCAGTACCAGCCTGGCAAGCTGGGCTTGAGGATGACGGCTACTCCAGCAATTAGTAGCCATATGGCTGTGCAGTGCTCCCTGCCCCCTGCATTTGCTCCTCCTTGTTTTCTTGCAAAAAATGATAAAAGCGAAAAGAGTTGTCAGCGATAGGAGATGCCTTGTTGCAGAGCCATGCAACAGGCAGAGCCGGGCATGAAGGCTGCAAACCACATGCAAAGGAATTGATGACAGATGGAGCAGGATACTGCATGAAGTGGCAGCACTGGGTGCCTGCCAGAGCCTGCCAGGCTATAGCCGGGAGCTGAAGGACTGTGGCTGCTGCAGTGGGTGGTCAGACAAAGCCAGGGACATCAGTTACTCAAGCCAGGGCTCGGGCTCCTGCGGCGTTTTGAGGTCAGGCCACACGAGTGATCTCTGCATAGCCCAGAATGGGGATTCTAGCACTGGAGGAGCCAGACAGCTGTGCTGGTCCATGCTGTGGGTGATGGATAGGCTCATCCAAGCGGGCAACAGGGTAAGATGCCCTTTGCTCTGCCAGATACAACACCCTGGTCCTGCCCAGGCTCCTCAGGGGTGAAGGCTGTCCCCAAGAACAACAAAACCCCACATGTCATATACCTCACATACTCCTCTTTTAAAGCCCAGGACAAGGACAGAGTGCTCTGTTTTCTCACTGATTTTTGCAAGATCAGGAAGAGCTCCCAAAGTGCCAAAGCCCTGCTTCCCATCCATTCTGCTTTCCCTCTGCTCCTCATCATGTTGCAAGTGAAATTCCACATTGGGGTCCTGCAAACCTCCATCTGCTCGGTTCTGTCCTGGGCTGTCCTAAACCAGGACCCTGGCGCTAGTCCCTTTGATTGGAGCCACTCCTAATATTTGCCAGAGCACTGGCACCAGTGAGGTTCTGCTGGAACAGGGACTGTGCAGGGTTCCACAGCCTGCACATCAGGGAGGGGATTTCACCCTTTTGGATGAACAGATGAAGAATGATACCTGTTAGAAGGTGCTTGTGCTCCTCTGCCGGTGCAAAACCCTGGCAACCTGGTGAAGTCACAGCCATCAAAGCTCAATGGTACCAAAGGGCACTGCCCTGCTGCACCCCGTGCTGTGTCTAGCAGACCTTCCCCTTGGTGTGGGAGCAGTATTTAATGGCTTCTGCAAAAAAAGAAATTAAAATACATCCCCTCCCATCCTACCTGCCCATCCTGGCTTGTTCCCACTAAGCATCAGGCCCTTGGCAGTTGATTTTTGGAGAGAGTTTGTATCCAAGCACAGACAGGGTGGATGTGTCCCCCACGAGAACCCTGGTGCTTGATTTCAGAGGACAGAAGCAGGCTTTCTTCCCATTTTGCAGGAATTCAGTAGCAAGGGCAGTAGTGCAGCTGAACCCCTTTGGCTCTCTGTGCTGCCTGGACAGGAGAGCAGAGCACTGGTGACAGGGGCAGTGGGACGAGTCCCCAGTCTCTCTCCACTGACTATAGAGGGAGCTGCGTGACCAGCATAATGCAGACAGCTGGTTTCCACGAGGCTGGAGCCGGGAGAGATGCTCCCTCTTCCTGCTGCCTGGAGCCCCACTGAGAAGTTGGGGTGTAGGAAGTAGGTGGGGTAAAACCCATCTGGGATAAAGCTCATCTACTGGGGCACCTCGCAGTAGATGACAGAGTCTGAGGATGGACTTACTGCCACCATTGTACTGGGGTCCCACTGTTGGTGCCCTACAGACCATGTCCCAGTGTAGTACAGGTAACATCAACCTGCCCATTTCCAGCTCTATGGGTTTCAGTTGTGCTCAACATCCAACCAGCCTCAGAGATGTCCATAACACCACGGGCTCCAGTCCACAGCTGGCTGGGAAGTAGGCAAGCTCATGGCTAACATGTCACAGGATCATAGGGATGGCCTGCCTGAAACCCTTAAACCAGAGCTTCCTGGCTTCCTAGGGCACGAGCAGTGTCTCTTGGTCCAGTTCTTGTCCCCAGGATTTCCCTGCAAGCTCCCACAGGCTCCTTCCCATCACTATGGGGTCCTCAATCACTGCTGAGCATCAGGGCAGGAGATGTGCCCTTGGTGTCCACCTTAGAAGGAGGGGCAGTGCATCCTAAGAGAAGCTCGTCTCTCCAGAGCAACCTTATCTTGATGCCTATTTCTAGCCAATGAAGTCCAAGCCAATGCTTTCTATACATTCCCCTAGGGAGTTGTCCTTAATCATCAACCTTCCTTTTCTCCATTTCTTCTTCTTTGAAGACCAAGCTGGAGCTACTGTTTAGATAAGAGATGAGCCAAGTCATTGTGCCTGAACTGGGTTCTTGGTCACCTCTTGCAAATCACATCACTGGAAAAAGTCTGGGCTTTTAAGGCACCAACACAGACATTGTTTTCTGCTTGGGACATGCTCTTCCACTTCTACCAGAGCCATTTTCTAGCTGTATTTCTATACCACATTTGTGGCTGTGCCTCCGTCACCCCCTTCACCAAAGCCCCATATTCTTAATCTCAGTCTTATTTCAAATGCTGAGCACTGATTTATGGTTTCTACACCAAAAACTTTCATCAGCAACCCCCAGACAGACCCAATGCCCTTGAAGAATGTTTAGAGAAATGCGACTTTCAGCTGTCCTGTGCACAGTGGGTCGCTGTATGGAAGAGTCATGGGGCAGCACAGGAGGGCTGAGTGTCACTGTCGCCATGTGCCACCACCTTCACGGTGCTTCCAGCACCCAAGAGAGAGCTGCTCCATTAAGCCCCTTGGGCTGGTAGGGTCCCAAAGCAGAGGAGGAACATGGCTATGACAGAATGCCTTCAACTGTTTGGAGTTTGTAGTGTGAGAGGATAGAAGAGGAGGGATTTTATTTATTGGAATGGATACTCAAGGTCAATACAAGGTGTTGACCTGGCCATGCCACATTTGAAATATCCTCAGCTTTCACCATATTGCAGCAGTTTTGTCAAACCAAGCAGCTGATTCTATGCAAGGTGGAGAAGTGGGATATTCCTATGACATTCCCAGAGACTGAGACACTTTCAAGACAGATGGGGCTCCAAGTACCCTGCTCTCCCTTCCCCGTCCAAGGACTTGCTAATTAAGTCTGGTCTATGTGAGCCATCAGTGAGGAACAAATCAAGCATTACAGCCACAGGTCTTTCCTCTAGCCCAGGGCACCTCCAAGCAGCCCATTGGGATGATGCCACACACATCTGGGGATCCGAGATATTACATCCCGGTTTGGTGCTTGTAGCCACTGGTGATCTGAAGCCTCTCTGTGTATCTAGCCCTCTCTCTTTGCACCTCTCTGTGTATCTAGCCCTGGAAGTGCCCCAGTGCTGTGGCTGGTTTTTCATTTTGGTGCAGATTAACTGTCACAGGGTAAAATCCCTCTGTCTGCTCTTTACGAAAACTCATCCCTGACTTTCTCCTCTCTCCATTTCATTCCCTCTCCTACAACATAGTGGCAGTTTAGCGGGCTTGGTGGTTTGTGTAGATGATAGGACTTGATAATCCCAGAGGTGTCTTCCAATCTTGATGATTCTATGAGTCTATGAGATATTTGCTTTCAGTGGAAGATGTTTCAGGTAGCTTGGGATCAAAACCTCAATGCCTGGAGAGAGCACAGGAGAACCCCACTCTGGAGGCTGGCAGAACACCAAGGGTCATCACCACGCACAAGGAGGGTCTGCCATCCTCACCCCAGATGAAGTGCCCATGCCAGGGATGTCTGGTCTGCTGTTCTCAGAAACTGATGTAGAAGGTCATTAACAGCAACAATGCATATTAACAAAAAACCAGAGAGGCAAAAAAGAAGAGAGATCTGTCTCTGCCTGCTGACAGGATCAGAGCAAAATCACCTCCACAACAGAAGTTTCCTTAAGCTGAAGCTGCCTTCAGGTTCCAGGGAAGTCACATATTCCACATATTGCCACTGCACCCAGGTGCAGTTTGCTGCACAAAGTGACTCTTCTGTAAGTTGTGCCCCCCAGCTCCAAGGCAGTGTTGAGGGAGGGGTCTGCTTCACAGCCTGGACACCTTGTTCTCCTCCAAAAAGCAGCATCGGCACTTCCAGAGCCCTGTTTGGCAAAGCACTGGACCTCACCGAATCAGTAGGGTTGCATTTAAAGGCAAATTTGAGACAGATCCAGCTTGGGGAAGGGGAGGTGAGGTTGAGGCTTTTGACATAACTTCAAACAGGGAGGTAGAGATCTGGCTGTGAACAAGACAAGGTCTCACTGAGGGGGTTGGTGACCTGCAGCACAAACCCCAAAGGGTGGCAGGATGACTGCAATGTGTCTTCTTGGCATTCCCAGGAGCATCCACTGTACGGGAGATGCACTAGCGGCTCTAACAGTGCCCTATGGGCTCCCTCAGGCACTGTCCCACAAAAGCACCACCCAGTTGCTTCTTCCACCCAAATGAGTAAAATCAGAACCCAAAGCACTGCCTCCCAGGAGGAGAACATCACCAGATAAGCTGGTTTGGAGATGCATCTCCACTACAATGGGAGACCTTCATCAGCATAGGAAGGAGGAACCCTGAATGGATGTGCCAGAAAAAACATGCAGAAAAGATAAAAGCAGTGGCAGAAACTATCAGCACTGTGTGGGGCTCACAGAGGTCTGGGCAGGATGCTCTACTGGCTGTGGGGAGTCAAGATGTGCAATGGAGGAGGCTTAGCCAGACACCTCTGAAGGACCTTATGTATTCTATCACAGCCTGGAAATCACCACTCCAGCACCTTCAGAGGAGAGAAAGAGCCCACAGCTGAGCCCAGCATGGATGGAGATATTTGGGGGATCTAGCTCAATAGGAAAATCTAGAAAATGTTGATTCCTGAGCTCTGCATTTGTGAGAGATCATTCCCTTGCAATGATGGTGCTTGAGAAGAGTTGTACTGGATAAATTTGGGGCTGACCACCTTCAAAATGGTGTTTGGGATTGTTTTTTCCACAGAAACACATCCATAAGCCATCCTGAAGGGCAGGTTTGGACTGTGATTTCTCAGAAGTGGTGGGGCATGACACAATAGAGGGAAATTTGCGCCTTATTAAAGCAAACCCACCCAGACTACAGCCCAGTTCTCCATCACAAGCCTCAGATGAAGAGCAAAAAACCAGACCTTTTCACATCTTCAAGACAGAGGGACAAAAAGGAATAGTTTGCCTTCCCATAAATATTTTCAAACCATTGTGTTAACTTCTTGCTTCAGTTCTTGAGAGTGAAAAGTCCTCTAGGCTCTCCAGTCCTGATCATCAGGAGCTGAGTCCAGCTCATCCTGAAGTTAAGCTGAAATGGAAAGGCATTCTGCTGATGGATACAGAGATGTTTTTCCAGCTCTGTGTGCACCTCTCAAAGCATCACATACACATGGCCTTGATTTGTGCCCCAGGAGGTCATGTGGGGTGAAGGGGGACTGTCCCCTCTGTGGATGCTGTAGTGCACAGAGGGATCCCCCTTACTCTGCTGAGCTTATTCTAGAGTTTTCCTCTCTCCCCAACTGCCTCATTTTGTGAGGCTTGTGGCTACCTCATTATCTTAGAGACTTTTGCTCTGCTGCCAGATTTGATTGAAATATTATTAGGGGGGGAATATGCCTGTAGGAACCTCATTTCCTCAGGACCCAGGCTAAAAACACAGCAGGAGGAGAAAACATTTGCCTTTTTAATGTTTTTTCCTCAGTAAAAGTTCTTTCCCACCCACTCTTTCTCATGCAATGTCTGCTGTGAGAGCAGGTTGAGTCTTACTGTGCTTCAGGAGAACACAGTGCCCAGGGACTGGACCCCACTGAGCTGTTCTCTGCCTGACCAGAGCTGTTCTTGGAGGTCTTTGACCAACCTTGACATTTTTATTTTGATGCAAATATAAACAGGATGTCAACCTCTATGACAAAACCCAACAAGGAAGCCCCAGTGTGTCACCACTGGCGTGTTCCAGTACACTCACTGCTCTCCCTCTCAGCTTCTCTGGCCCCACCATCACCACCCCAAAGGTGGTGCAGCGAGGCGTCAGGGGAATTTTGAACAAGTTTCTGAACAAGAGGATTTTTGAGTGTTTTGGAAAGTGCAGCCATAATTGTCTTATTGTCTGTACCCCAAATGCCTGCCTACAGTGTGCCTGCCCAGAGAGAGGATTTACTACGGCGGTGCAGACCCCCCCACCCCCGGATTAGTGGCGACTCTTGCTCAGTGGAGCCATTGTGGGCCCCGTCTGTTACTTGTTACGGAGAAGACAAAAACAAGGTCTAATCTGTGAAATTTGGCCCAAACCACAGGGCGCCAGAGCCCTTGGCTTCCACGAGTGCCAGTTTAGGAGGAAGAAATGGGAGAGCTCTGAGAAGTGGCGCAGGAGGAGGGACAGTGTGAAACACCAAGAGATTATTTGGCTTTGCCTGATAAAAGGGGGAATTAATTTTCTGCTGGCAAGAAACCTTTAAATCTCCAAGAGAATGTGCTGAGGGACATTGTGTGTGGACACGATCCTTTGGAGAGCTAAATCCAGTTCACAATATCACAGACAAGCTGACGATCTCGTTGCAAAACAGCGAACAGTTAATATTTAAAGCCATTATTAGTATTCAGAGTTAACACAGAGACATTTCAGCTTCTGCTTCTGGTTAGCAAACTAGTTGAGGCCAGATGATCACTGAAGACCAGCTTCTCTCCCCAGTGACATAAATACGGGGTTTTCAAGATGTGCTGCCAGTGGTGGAGATGCTCTTCCATTCAATAGGGTGTAGCCCATCCCACAGGATCCTGTTCCCAGAGCCAGCATAAACCTCTCTGCACCCCTCAGGTGCACAGATATCAGATCATAAGTCTCCTCACCCATGGACAGAGAGCACAAGTAGGTCTCCAAAGGAAGGAGCTCTGCTTGTTTTGAATTGTTTCCTCAAAGACAGGAGCCAAAGCAAACCTGGTAGAGAAAAGGCTGCCCGGGTCAGGTCCCTGGGACAGTGTCAAGGAAGAAGGTGGGTCACAACCATGGGAGCCACACCAGCAGTTTGTCACACCTTGTGTTTCCTGGACAGACATGTTGCTCAAACAGGGATCTAAAGTACCAGAGTTACTGAAAACGGTGGAGCAGGAGAAAAACAACCCAGCAGTCCACCACAACAGCTGAACCTCCTCTCAGTGCTAAAGCACAAGACTGAGTGCAGTAAGTTCAGTGCATCAGGGTAAATCAGAGCTCAAGCAACAGGCAAATCTCAGCTGTGTAAAGTATTGCAATTTAAAATACTGGTGGAATCAAATTGTCCATGGAAGGAACTTGATTGTGGTGCATTTTTCCCAGCAAAAAGCAGCCCTAGCTGCATTTTTTTCCTGCGGTTGTAGCCTGTGGAAGAAAGGAGGAAAACAATGAAAAGGAGGTAATTCTGGCCATGATTCTGGAAAAGCAATTAGAAGGATGGTGAAATATAAATGTGCACCTAAGGTGCATTGACTGTGTGGAACTACATGGCAGGGTGGGTGGAACTAGATAAGCTTTAAAGCCCTTCCCAACACCAACATTTTTTGTGATTTTATGATTTGATGACTTCAAACTGGGTGTGATTTCCTGAAGGAGATTCTTTCTCATACAGGAGCTCTCATCAATGGCTATTGCAAATTCAGGTGGGTTCTTTGCAGCTCATTGCTGTTTTGCTGGTTAGTGCATGGTATAATGTAAAGGGGTCACATTTTGGGCTTCTGAATGTGGAAGCCCTGTGTCGTAAGTTGTTTCTGCAGATAGGATGTGAGAAGATGAAATCTGGACACTCCGTGACATCAAACCTTTTTCTATTGCTCAGTCAAATGGATTTTTCATCACTCTGAAAATCTCCCAAGGAAAAACTTCCCCCCAAAAAACAGGAAGATGCTAATTCTCAAAAAATGCAAGTCTTTTCAGGTACCTTCTCAGAGAAGGTCACACTTGAAGAGAGCTAAGCCTGGAGATTTAGCTCTCTGTTTACCTTTCAACATATGTGTGTGGGGGAAGATTAGCAGCTGGGGAGACCTCCTACCAAAATCAGGGGTGGGAAAATATTTGCATTTTTTCATGCTATTTGTCAGCCTTCAGTGGGACAGAGACACCCCAGCAAGTTCCACGACTTTTCCAGGGTGTCTTGCATCCTTTCATGCTAAGATTCACTTTCAGGTGGGGTTTTTTCAGTCTCAAATCAGCTCCATCTCAGCCAAAGCATAAAAATGCACCACTGCAGAGCAGGGTCTGCCTCAGCAGATTCATGCACTTAATAGCAGGTTGTCCTAGGAGCTTCAGACAGAGGTATAAACCTCTTGGACAGCCAGTTTTGCAATAGCCTGTCCGGGGGGAAATCTCCTCCGAACTGCAGTCAGTTAGTAGCTGGCTGGGAGTGCTTATATCCTATATATATTAATCCCAGCTAATGTAACTACAGATGTTCTCATTCATAGCCCTATCTAATCCTGTTGGGCCCTTGCCATGGTGTCTCGTAGCATGAGTTCTACGAGTTAATTACGTGCAGTGCAAAGAAGCATTTCCTTTTATCATTGAAAAAGGTTGCCTTTTGAACGCCTTGAATGTCCCTTTGTTGCCTCGTTTTAAGGAGCAGTGAAGAGGAGCACCTGTCTGACCTTCCCGGCGCTGTGCATTACTTGGCATCCCTCCACCGTCTCTTGGCAAGGCATGGCTAATCTTTTCCATGGCCCTCAGATGGGTGCCTCTTGGTGCTTTTCACTCCCATTTCCCAGCTGAGGATGTGCTATTGATTTCTATAGTGTGGTGATATTATACTCAGTGTTACTCTCTACCCCTCTCACAATGCAACCTACTATCTTGTTGCTCTTCTGAGCGCCATTACAATCAGCCAGATGTTTCATTGACTCCTAGATCTTTTCCTGGAGTGGTTGCTGTTAATTGGGACCCTTCAGCATGTATGAGCCATCCTATTCCCTCTTCCAGTTACGCCTCCTTTTGCACTCTGGTTTCTGTCTGCCATTCCCTCACCTGTTCTGTAAGGACCTACGTGGTCTCCTCATGTCTAGACTAGCCAAACCAAAGGTGATTACCTGGAGATGCTGTTAGCTCCCAGCTTCCCGTGCTTATTGTATAAGAAAACACAGCTTTTGTGAGCAGAGGTACCCCCATCTCTACCCTCACCCTCATCAAACCCTCAGTATAGACTCCTGCTCTCTATTTTCTCCACCACTGATAGATCAGTAAGCACAAAACAGCTTCAGATTTCACTAATAACTCCTGATTATCTTTACCACAGATGCTGGTTGAAGATTAGATTTTTCTTAAAGACTTTCTGAAAGAACTAAACGGTGACAGTTATTTCTCTTCCCCCTGATGCCAAATGAACCAGTGGAATAAAGATGCCCCATTTTCTTACACCAACATCACCCCTGCTTGCCCCTTTCCCAGCATCTCGCCACTGCATCCTCCTCTATGGAGTGATTCTTTTAAGAGAACACAGAGGATAGATCAGATTTTATCCCCCTTAATAATGAAGGCCCAGACCCTGGCTGTCCCAAGTAGGTCTGGTGCCCCATGCTCCCTGTTCTGCTCAGTGCAGACAGCTGCTGATATTCCATATCCCAGTGGATGGACAAACAGGGGAGTCTGGGCATGAGAAAGTGTTTTGTGCATCAGGAGGTGCCTTTGGAAGGGCAGTGGAGATGTCAAAGAGGGTATTTGCACTAATCACCCCCCCTCTGCGACTCGAGTGCAATTCTTCTCTCAGTTTGAAGTTGCAGTCCAAAGGAATTTGGACTGCACTGGAAAAATCAGCATTAGCCACCAGCAGCCCTACTCCTCCATGGCTGGGAAAGGAGAAGAGCCTGTGATTGCTGGCTACAAGTGTTTGCCCTGGCCAGGGAACTGCAAATTGCTGATAATTGTTTCTAATTGCTGGCACTGGTTCAGTTCCTCTGGGACAGGGACATCAAATGTACATCTGCAGACACTGCTCAGAACACCTCCTGCCTCCTCGCACCAGGAGGGTTTGGTTGCTGTTGATTTGGAGAGTTTTCTGGAAGACAGAAAACTCAAAATGGGGTCAGGCAGGAGCTGAAGGAGCTGAAGTGCTGCCGCTGCCCATCACAGTCGTCCCCAGCTCACAGGGTCCTGTGCTGCAACAAAGATCATAGAATCACAGAATCAGTCAGGTTGGAAGAGACCACCAGAAATGTCCAGTCCAACCATCAACCCAATCCCACCGTGCCCACTAAATCCTGTCCCCCAGGGCCACATCTGCTCTTTTTCTGACACACACCCCCCCTCAGGGACTGTGACTCCCCCCATCCCTGGGCAGCCTATTCCAGCCCCTGACCACTCCATTGGGGAAGAGATTTCTCCTGATGTCCAATCTAAAGATGTGGGGACAGGTGACAGAAAGAACAATCCCTGCATGCAGAGAGGTTTCCCCCCGGAGATGTGGGAGGGAGCTCTTAGCCATCAGCCAGGAGATGCTCCTAGTGAGATCCTACACCAAAGCTCTAGTGATTCCCAGCTCCTCCAACACTCATCTGCTCTGCATCCTTGTGCCCACAGGGACAGGGCAAACAGCCGGGCTGCGGAGTCCTCGCAGAAGACTTCCTGGGGTAAGAGGAGACAACCTCAGGCAGATACGGCTGTGAAAATAACGTCGACAGCCATGGCCAGGCTGTGCCTGAGCATTACCTCATGGCGGAAGGAAGCAGCAGCATCGCTGTTTATTTATGTGGTGTCCAAAGGCACTCTCCCAGCTCCGCAGCCCGTCCTCCCAGTGCCTGATCCTGTAAATCTTACTCATCGTGAAGGATTTTTTCCCCTCATTCAGGTTTCTTTCCCTTCTCTCACCCCGCTGCACTCGGTGCAGTCCGTTCACATGGGGGAGGATTACTCACAGGATGGGGGTTTGCAGGGAACCCAGCACGAGCAGCCCCAAAGGGGACCTGAAACATGAGGCATGTTCCTCCCCATCCTCCTGCCCTTTGCCTCTTCTTGTGTAACCCTCCTTCGATTTGCTTATTTTTGTATTCACCGCTGCCTCTCTGCTTTTCTTTAACTCTTTTCCTTCCTTATCTTTCTTCAGGCTTCTTGTGGTTTTGTTTCCTCCTCCCCAGCAGCAGTGAAGCCCCATCCCTTCAGATCTTGCAGGTTCTCCCACCTAAGCGTGCTTTGCCTTCTGCTGATCACCTGAGCAGAAGGCAGACTTCATGTTCAGACTTTTCTGGTCAAAACCACATCTGACAGAAAGGCAGTTTCGCCTCTCCGGGCAGGTTTGCAAGTGGCTGGTTCCCAGACACAAGCTGAGGGCAGGCAGGGGGGCAGAGAAGGACTTTGAAGCCCAAAGCAGAATTGTTAGGGGAAAGAAGAAAAAAGAAGAAAAACTTTGTTGCTTGGGGTTTTTTATTCTCTCCCATGTGAAAAATCCTCAGCTATTGGCAAGCCTCAGCCCCTTCCTGTGTAGTGCTGGGGAAGCTGGGGGACAGCAGCAGTTTTCTTGTGCTCTGGGTAGGCTGAGGGATACCCTGTTCAGGGAGGAGACATCCCAGTGCAAGGGGGCCTCTAGATAGCACCTAAACCCTTCTAGGGTAGGAACTAGTCTGGTAGCTGCTGCCCAGTAAAGGTCAGACTGGGTGCTACTAATTCAGGGAACAGGAGCAGGATGGCGCTGGGATGGGTAGGGAGGGAACTGCAGCCCAACACTTGGACACTTGGAGTGTGGGATGTAACCTGCTGTCCCCAAATAAGACAGATTAAAATGTCTCAGAGCCCAGATGGGGCAGGACAAGCCAAGAAGCTCTGCAGGGTCCAGCACTCCCTCATGGGAGTGACCTGTTCAATCTGGGGGATTTGGGGTTGTTTGAAAGCCAAGCCCAGGCCTGTGGAGACCCTCATGCTGGTCCTGAGCCACAGATCAGCCCCCTGCAGGGTTTGGGCAGTGGGGCAGCTTCCTCCACAAATCCTCCTTTTCGTCAGGAAGCTCCCCCAGGGGCAGAGGGAGAGCAGGATTCACAGTCCCCAGGGAGGGCTTTGGCTGGCTCCTGCTCAAGGATGCTGCCCAAGAAAAGGAAATCTTTGCTCCTGCCTTTCCCTGCCACCGCTCAGCGGGGGCAGACCACAGCCTGGCACGGCGCTCGCGGCTCTTAGAAATCAAGCTGTTAACAAATGTGCGAGGCCATAATCCTTCGGAGGCAGTGATGATAACAAGCCCCAGTGCTTTTGGGGGGGCTTTTTTCTTTTTTCTTTTTTGCCCTTTTTTTTTTAACCCTATCCAGAAGCTGCACCGGTAAGTCCCACTGTGGGAAATGAGATGGTGAATGATTTCGAGTGCAGTATTTACATCCCCTGCCAAACCCTTCACATCTGCCCAGCTCTACCATCAAGCCTTCATCCATCTGGCTGTGAACAGCAGGTCCTCCAGTCTGCCTATGTCCCACAAGGGCATTTCCTTCCTGTGCCCACAGTGCCAGCTGCCAGGGATGGTGCTTAGTGGGGAAGGGCTCGAGCAAAAGCACTGAAAAGACTGAGTTGTTGGTTGGTTTTTTTTTTCCCCTAGTGCACGTGAAATGAATTCCCAGCATCTCTGAAAGCAGTTGCTTCCTGCCTGAGGCTCCTTGTGCCGGAGGGGTGATGAAGTGCCTCTGGATTTCCTACCTTCCTTGCAACCCTGCCACTGCTCCAGGCAGCCCATGGGAGTCTGAGGCTGGCTGGGGTGGGGACAGTGAGTGCTGCCTTGCCTTCCCCGCTCCTCATCAAATTCTGCAAACTCTTGCTCACAGCACCCACGGGGTGAAGCAGTCACAGTGTCCATGGGGGTTACCCTTGTGTGGCAACACCCTGTGCTGCCCCCCTGGATCTACAGAGGACTTGTTGCCCTGGGCAAGATGTCCTGGCTGCAGCTCCATCTCTGCAGTGGGGAAGGCTGTGGCTGGGTGATCCACTCACACTGTACCCATATGCCAACCATGGACCCCCATGGCAAACGCCACCTCTGTTTCAGGTCACTGTGGTTGCTGCCTGGACAGGATGTTTGCTGGAGGTCCAGTGCCATGGAATTTGCTCTGTTCCCTGCTGTCTCCTCACCGCTGCCCGTTCCCATCCCACTCTCCCCTGACCCTCCTGTTGTGTGTTCCCCCCACAGAGTGCGATTGCCATCCCGTGGGCGCCGCCGGCCAAACCTGTAACCAAACCACGGGCCAGTGTCCCTGTAAGGACGGTGTCACCGGCATCACGTGCAATCGATGCGCCAAAGGCTACCAGCAGAGCCGCTCTCCCATTGCCCCCTGCATAAGTAGGTGGATCACTCTTTCCATGTCTGTAGAGTAGAGATGTTATTAACCTTCATAACCCCATGGGAGCCACTGCCCAGGCTGGGTGGCCACTAACCCCACTGTGGTGGACAGTGCTTGGGTGGTAGAGCTGCCTGGGCACCCACTATTCACCACTAAACATGCAGTAGCTCATCCGCCTCATCAGCTGGGTTGTGTGAGGGCATCTATAGCCCAGTTTACCTGTCATTTCACTTCAAAGAGCAAAGGTGCCCCAAGAGCAAGGTTACTCTGAGGTCTGGATGATCAAACAGATCACTACAAACAGTAGTTTCCTCTCCAAAATCAGGCTGTGCTGCACTGGCAAACCAGAGGAGCTGGATTGCTGAAGGGGATCTTACACTCACAGAACCCATCCAGAAACATGAACTGCTTCACCAATCGCTTCCTTGGGTTTCATTTTGTACTTTCCCAAAGCTGCTCTCACCTTCTGCTCTTCAAACAACAGCAGCCAACACCAGCTACAGCTCCAAAGTCTCTCTGTTGCAGCAGTTGCTTTGCAAAGACCCACATCCCCACATAGTGCCCCTCACTGCCCAGGCAGTGTGTGTGTTAGCCCAGTGCTCCTCTCTGCTGCCTGTTGGTTTTGCTGCTGTTGGATCATTCAGCAGCTCCTGCACCTTGTATGAGGCATCTCCACCACTCATTGTGCCTGGGGTGCGCTGGGAAGAAGGAGTTGATCTCCTCAAGACTGACCCTCTGCTGCTAAAAGGAGGCCCAATGGGAAAAGAAAACAAAGGTTGAAAGAATCAAGTCTCTGTTGGGAGCCCACAGTCTGTTCCCACACTGCCCCCTCACAGCATCTGCCTCTCAGGATGGCTGTTGCCCAACTATGGGGCAGAGATACCCTTCCTCCACCTTCTCCTGCTGAGGAAAACAGACATTCCAGGGTGGTTTCTGGTTGCTGGAGATTCATTCTTCCTCGTGTTGCAATGGGACACCAAGAGCTTGGAGCAGATGCTTGTTTCCCCAGGATGCTGCAGTCGCTGCTCTGCAGTGAGTGTGAGCAAAGGGGCAGCATGAATCACTCCCCAGGGCCGGGGTAAATCAGAGAGTAAACTGTTCCTTGCATCACCTCCCTGAGGATTCAGTGCACTAAACACAGACATGGAGTTTCAACATCATCCAATGGGCTGTTTGGAGCTGGGCAGTGCTCACGCCAGTGCCAAAGTGCTGTGCTCAGGGCTGGCATGAGTTTGGCATAGCTGCCCTGTCCTAGTCCTGCAACCCAGCCACCAGACTGGAACCTATCACAGCCCCTTGCTTCTGCATCACTGCAAAACCTCCTTTGCCAGGGGCTGTAACACTTGTTCTAGAGGTGGCTCAAGCAATTCTCTGACCTGGCTGTTGAGCTGCTGTTGGGAGTTTGATCTGCACATATGATGTGAAGGCAGTTAGGGTGAAGATATGAGCAACTCATGGTTCTCTCCTCCTAGAACAGTTTTCATCTGTGAGAAGCATCAGTCAGCAGATCCTGGGGGAGGGGGTCACCCATTCCTCACACGTGTGTCATGGAGGGCACTCATGCTCCATCCCTCCCCACACTGCTCTCTCCTCTGGCACTGGCAGGGCACAGGTACACTGCAGCTGGCAAGGGGCTGCCCCTCTTCTCCACAAGAGCCCTGTTACTCTCTGATTTACCACTGCTTCTGATCTAGTCTGAAAGACTTACAGTCATGCAAAAATCACCTCATGGGGAACAGTCAAGTCACCACTGGGGTCTCTGCTCCACAGCCTGGGGATCTCATCTCTTTAGAAGGCTGTGCTGGCTCTTTACATGTGGCCTGACTGTGCACCATGTTATTTTGCATGGGCTTGTGCCTGTGTTTAATTGCATGAGGGTGAACGACTCAATAAGTCATTTAATGATAATTGGGATGTGCCCCTATGAGCTGCCATCAGATCCAGCAAACCCTGCTGCTAGGGCCAGGAGGGTTCTCGACAGTGAAAGCAGAAAGAGGCTGATGCTGATTCCCAGTTTGTGCCTAAATCCCACTTTAAAAATGGATTGGAAGGATGCTTCCCTGCCATGGGTGCACAGAACCTGCAGCACTGTGCACTGGGGAAGGGGGTCACCTTGCTGGGACCATCTGCTGCCCATCCTTTCATCATCAACAGTCACAGGCATGAAGATCCATCCAGAACACTGTGTGGTTTAGGCTGGGCAAACCCAGCCCCAAATTGAAGCCAGGGATCATTGTGTTGGCACCAGACATGCTTGTGTAGCTGTGTGAAATTACTCCTGCATCCCAGCAGGCAGAGGCAGTACTCTACCTGTGCCCTATTTCACACAAAGGAGTGATAGCACTGCCTCAGATATGTATGGAAACAGCAGCTAAATAGACAGTCCAGGGATGCTCCTGCTGCCAGGCTGTACAGCAGCCTGGGTTAAGGACCCTCAGCCTGAGGTACAAGCTGTGGCCCCAGAGCAGTTACCTGGCTCTATCTTCTTCTATTTTCAGCCACAACTTGTGGTTTAAAAGACCCTTTCCTACACCCTTTTTGGAGTTCCAGTTCCCCAGAGGGTTTGGTCCCCCTGGTTTCAGGGGCTCCTTGCTGGGGGACATAGCTGGGAAAACCCTCGTTGCTGAAGACATGGTTGGGAAGGGAACGTGTGCAGGGGCTGGGCATTTTGGGATATGTTGTAATGCCTCTTCCTTTTCTTTCCTCTCCTGCCTTCTCTCACTGCTCGGCACAGAGATCCCTGCCGCTCCCCCCACCACCGCCACCAGCAGCACAGAGGAGCCTGCAGGTATGTGCTCTCTTCTTCTAAGCTATCTCCCTGGTGAACGTCTTTTGAGCCATCCTCGGAGATTAAACAGCCCAGGGTTAATACATACATTCAATTTCGCTGGGACAAAGGGTTTCCTTTCACTCTCCAGTGCCCAATTGCCTGGAACAAGTGAACAACACCCTGAGAGATGGGTGTTTCTAGGAGCACTAGATGTTCCTAGGAGCACTAGGAATGTAGAGAAGGTGCAGAAGGATTTTCTGCAGAGGTGCTAAATCTCTAAGCACACGGAGGTAACCCTAAGTGGCACTAACACTTGATGGAAAAGAGGTAAGGACTTGAGCCCACCACTGGCTGTTACCTTCTCAAGATGCTAAGCAGAGTCCCACCAAAGCTTTCTGATGGAGAAGGGCTGAGGAAGCAAAACTCCTCCAGAAGAGAATTTTCAAGGGTTGATACCTGCTTCATGAGCATTTCCTTTACTTGCCTAGATCAGTTTCTCCTGTGCTAAACACTCTGAGGTGCTGGTACGACCTGTGCGTATTACCCCATATTACCATCCAAAACTCCCTGTGCCACCTCAATTTGCCACAGTGCCCATCAGCTCCATCACTGAACTGATGTGCTGTGGCAGTGTGACCTGCTGCAGGCCGGGGCTTGGGGTCACAGCATCAGAATCTGCCAGATGGGATGAGGATGAGGTCCCTGTGGCCCCTGTGCTGGCCAGCATGGTAAGTGCATCAAGCCTGCAGTAATGGGTCCCTTAAGCTGACAAAGAGGGTGCACAGTCCATTTTAGGCACTGAACATGGACATGTTGGTGAAGAGCAGGTCACTGTAGGGAGATCTAGGTGGTCCCTGCCACTCCTGTGTGACTGCTGATAGGGATGGCCATAGGGATCAGAGGTGTCTGCCTTTGACCAAGGCTTTGGGTAGGTGCAGCCATCACTTGCCAGACTTGCTATGAAGAGATTGCCTCACCCTGGTGCTGCTGGTGAGGTCACAGCTTCCATTCTGAAGTCCCTGCAGATCCTGGCAGCAAACAGCCCCATTGGAAGGGAGTGAATGCCTTGTCATGGAGAGAAGGGATTTGGGGTTCTGCCCAAGCACAACAAAGTTTGCGTAGAGCCAGTGACTGAGAGCATCTCAGCAGGGTTAGAGACCTCCCTTCAGCAAAGGAGCCCCTCGCTGGAGACTGGGCAAGGGTTATCCATGGGCTGGGAGGGGGTCAGGTGACCTGACAGCCTGTAAACCCTGACAAATGGCCCAGCGGTGTCTCTCAGGTCCCTGTGTCACTATGGGGTTGTATCTCCACACTCCTTGCCCAGAGGGGTGACCAGGGACCAATCCATCTCACCAGGAGCTGCTCACACTGCCTCTCCCTGAAAGCGCAGCAGAGGCTGAGCAGCGCAGAGCAATCTGATGGGACAGGTGTCTGATCATAACTCTTCTCGCTGTGATTTTTATTGGACTTTTTACGTGCTGTTCTGTCCAGGGAGTCTGAACTCATCATATTTCATCCCTTCTCCTTAGCAGGGAGCACCAGGAGGTCCCGGGTCTTGGCATCACTCAGCCCCCACCACCCTCCTGAAGCAGCCTGTTTAAATTCATGGTGTCTTCTTGACAGACCCATAAATCAGCATGTCTGCAAGAGAGAGCTCCCATGGTATGGGAGCAAAAGGGTTATAGAGATGGAGAAAACCATTAGTAGGAGATTTTGGGTGCAGCCAGTTCAGGGTGAGATGCTGCTTTATTTCCTTTGCTCGTAGCGACTCTGGACAGGAGGCATCTTCCTTCCCAAGAGCTGGATCAGCACCACCACTCAGTGCCATCCTGAGTCTACCAGGGGTGGATTTCAGAAGACCATTGCTATAGTACAAGCAGTGGAGCAATGTTGACTGTGGCACCAGGGGTCCCTCCTGGCTCTGCTTGGCTCTTAGAGGTCCAGATCAGCCTGTGGAAATGGTCCAAAACAGAACTGCTTAGATGAAATGTATTCATGCTCTCCCATTCCAGGAGACTAAAGGATGGGGGGGGTGTGTGCTCCTCATTTTCATGGCTGGGCAAGGAAAGTTCTTGCTACCACCCCATCCTTTTCAGAGGAAGGGCCACAGCAAAAGGGCCAATAAAAGGGAAAAGGTTTACAAACCTACCAGTCAGTCTCTGTCTGATCTGAATTGAATGCAGATCAGCTTGAAAATCATTATCTTAGGTGGGTGATTGCAGCCAGTGGGCTTAAACAGAAACAGGTAACTGGACTGGTACAGCTTCACAAGGTTTTCCCCTGGAAATCAGCCTTTGCAGCTTCAATAACAGCTGGAACTTTAAGATGCCAGTTGGGCTGAAGGTGTTACCCAGCATCTTTTGTTCCCAGTTGGTGAGGAGGAGGCTGGATGCAAGTGCAGCAATCCCTGGGGCTACCTCCGATGTGCTGGACCCAAAGCAACTGGGCTGTAGCTTTCCCAGCAGGATCCCAGCACAGCGCATGAGGTGATGTGGAGGGTGGCCGTTGCTTCCTGAAACAACTCGGAGGAGGGAGACGGGAAGGCAGGTCTCTGCTCTGAAACAATCTGGAATAATCTAAAGGAAAAACAACCCCCCCAGACCACTCACCCCTCTCAGATCCCACAGGCTGGCTGAGCCTCTCAAGGCTGTTCCCGCTTCTGTGTCTCATTTAGATGAAAACACAAACAAAGACTGTGTCTCAGTCCTGGGGAAATGAAAAGTTTGTAGGAAGTAGAAGAAAATACTCACTTGAAAATGGCTCTTTTGTGGAATGGGAATGTTCTTCGCATGCTGCTGTGGTTCTGAGCCGCAGCACCATGTTACATTGTCAAGCATGTCCAGGACAAGCTGCTGCCCCCCATGGTCACCACTCATGGTTCAGCATCAGTTGCTCATAGAGTAGTCCTGCCCTAAGAAGTGTTGGTTTGCTCTTGTCTGGCAGTTATAGGCCCATAGACTGTGTTGGGTTGGATAGACCTCCAAAGGCCATCTAATCCAATCCCCCCACAACAAGCAGGGCCATCACTCACCAGACTAGATTGACCAGAGCCCCAGCCAGCCTGATCTTGAATGGCTACAGGGATGGGGCCTTCACCTCCTCTCTGGGCAGCCTGTTCCAGTGACCCCCCACCCTCAGATTCCAGACCTCTTTCCTCCTGTCCAGCCTCACTCTGCCCTTTTCCAGCTTCAAACCATGACCTCTCCTCCTATCATTCCCTGCCCTTGGGAAGTCTTCCCCAGCCTTCCGACAACCCCTCTCAAGTATCTTCACAGCATCTTGCAAATTTAACATGCCAGGGACTATCAGGAAACATGATGAATGGAGAAGGAAAAGCCTAGGGATATGTCTGATTTCAAAGCAGACTTGTCTCTGGAGCAGCAAAGATCACAAACTCTTACTTCTGCTGAGTGGCCAGTGGAGTTCTGGCTAGCTTTGATTTTATGTCAGGCTTTAAGTGGCAGCACGGCTATTCGATGTAAAGTGTGTGTGAATATGTGTGCATTTGCACAGCTGGAGGTTCACAGCCTTCACCTCCTGCCCAGAGGGCTCCTGGCTGGTTGACGCCAGGCTGTGGGTACCGCTTACGCCTGCTCTGCCTCTGTGAAGGTCCTGCCAGAGCTGGAGGTTTGCTGTAGCCAGGGGGGACTTTGCACTGATAGAGCAGAAAATCACAGCTCTTTTCTCCTGGGAAGTGGTATCAGGGAGCACTGGCTCTGCCAAGAGCATTCCCCAGGCTGGGAATGAAGTTCTGCAGAGCTGCCTGCAGATTCTCAGAGCTGAATTCCCATTTCATTCACTCTGGGCTAAGTCTGGAGGTCTCCAGCTTTGTAGCCATCCAAATGAGTAATGAATTCAGCCCGGCGAGGGTATTCTCTGACTTGTCTTGGGCTGTGAGCAAGGTGATGGGTTGACTGTGTGATTGATTGACTGATTGATTGGCCATAGCATCCAGCCCCCTCCTGAAAAGAGGTTTCTCATGGTGATGAGCAGTGAATGGCTGTGAGGACAAAAGGAGTGGGGGGCTTCCCATGAGGAAACTTCTGGTCACTTCCAAATATTTCAGAAAGTCTGAGAAAAAAAAAAACCAACAAAACAAACCAGCACAAAACTGCTGCTGAAATGCAGATGAGCTTCACACACAGCTGCATCCATAAAATCTTAGAACCCTGCTGCAGAAGCTTCCTGCAGCCCCACGTCACTTCATCCTTCCATCCCTGCATGCTCCATCCCCATATCGCTCCATCTCCTTCCCCCACATCCCTGCTTTCCTCATCCCTACATCTCCTCCTCCCTTCATCCCCTTATTCCTTCATCTCCACCTCCTTTCATTTCTGCATCTGTAGCTCTGGGACCATCCTTTTGACACTGGGGACACCTGTGTGCCCGCAAGCCCTGAGCACATAGCCAAACCACAAGCCTCAGAGCAAGGACTTGCAAGCCCGACATCACTGTCAGACCTATCTAAAATAAAACATAATGATGATTTAATTGAAACGAACACATTCCCCATCCTGGAACTTCTCCAGATGCCACTTCCCTTTGGCAGAACAAAATGCTCGCCCCCAGTCCCAGGTCCTGTTGCCACTGTCTGTCCTCAGAGCAGCACATCTAGTTTGCCCTGGCTCTGGTGACATCCTGGCCCTGTCCCACAGAGCACCCATACAGGACTTGCAGACTGCATCTGTCTCATGGACAGGGGACGGTCAGGGAGCTGCTGTCAGGCTGGGGATTTCTGGGGTGGCCAATGCTCCTGCAGACAGGTGGTTTCCTATGGATGTGTTGCATCGTTGGGAGTTGGCCCCAGGGGTGGCTGTGAGTGGCCGTCTCTGAGTCCCTCAATGGCTGAGGAAGTCCTGGGTGGGCATGAAGTGCTGTCAGGGCCAGCACCCCACATGTCCTGGGGGGTAAAGCTGAACCACTGAGTTTGGAATAAGAAAGGTGCTGCCTGCACCCACTGCTGGCTGCTCCCAGGAAAGGGGTGAGGAGGGTGCAGAGGGACTGGTAAATGAGCCATAAAGCTCCTATGGTTGTGTGCTGCCTCCCAGTGAACTAGTGACTGGCAGAGCTGGGCTGTCCCCAGTGCCACCAGTGGCTGTAGCCTGACTGTAGCTGTTGCCTTTATGTCTGGGAGCAATTGCGGTGCTGATGATCCTGCTATGGGCACCTCTGTCCTGAAACAGCAAACATTGCTCAGACCTGTCCTCTCCTATCCCGAAACTGGCAGCTAAAGGAGGAAGTAAACTCACCCCAACCTGCAGTGGGGCTCAGGGTGCCTGGGGTAGTTTCCCTTCTGGACACAGTGGCCAGAGGTGCCAGGGCTGGACGTGGCATGGCCCTGGCAGCACTTGAACCATGCTCAGACCTTACTACCAGGATGCTCTGTGGGGTCACAGCTTAAAAGGGGGTGACTGGGCATGACCAGCCCTGCAAGGGCACCACCCTGGGCAGCCCTGGCCACATCCTGGGGGCAGACTGGTTATCCCTCTGGAGGAGCCAGTGCCGGCCATCCCTGAGCCATGCTGGGTGCTGGGGAGGAGGGGACAGGGTTGTAGGCTCTTTTGAAGGGGCTGTGAGCTCCTGCAAAGGGGCTGTGGGCTCCTGCGAAGCAGTGGCAGCTTTCCACCCGCTCCAGGCCAGAGGCTTTAATCTAATTACATGCTTTATTTGCGCCAATTTGTTTTTCAATCAATCTTGTTCAGCCAGAAGAAAGGAGGCTTCTGTGGGCTCATTTGCACCTTCTTGTTCCAAGGGAGAGGTTAATGGCAGTTATCCCTGCTGGAGAACCCTGCAGGGCTGCAAGCCCAGCTCTCCCTGGGCCAGTGCACTGGTGGGGTTTGGCCATCTTTGCCCCCAGTACCATGCAACAAGTCCCCAGTCCAGTCCCAGTGAGGGCCAGCCTCAGCTCGATGATGATGATGAAACAGGCTGTCTTGTGAGGACACTTTGCATCCAGGAGTCCAGCTCGTGGTCTCGAACACAGGGACAGGCAAGGCAGCACCAGGGCTTAGGGTACTCCTGCCACAGGAGAGTGTCATCCTGTGACCACTCTGGAGACCAGAAGACGCTCTGGTGCCTGAGTAGGTGCCTTTGCTGTTATAGGTAGAGCAGACTGGTCAGAGGTCCACTCTGTGGTTACCCCAGGAGCTGATGGGGTTGGATCTCAGCTCTTGGGACAAATCCCTGTCAGTTTATTTTCCCATAGCAGACTATGGGGACCACTTCTCTGAGACCTGCTGTCCTGGGCCAGTTCAGAACGTGACCCAGGACAGAGAGCAAAGCTGCCATTATGAGCAACTGCATGTCAGCGTGCTGCTTGGCACCAGGAATTTGCACAGACCTTCTGGAGCAGACCCGGGCCCTCAGGATCCCTCCCCATCAAGAGGCTGAGGAAGGGCTTGTTTCAAGCCTGGGGAACACTTTGGAGATCAAGCCTTGAGCACTCTGGTCCTGGCTCATCCCAGGTTCAAGGGTTAGCCTATACCAGCTCCTAGCCTTGCTGGATAGGTGGCCAAGGCCACCCAGCCAGAGGCACTGTCTGTCCCACTGTCAGACTTTGATTAACAAGTGAGATGGCTCAAACCATCAAGATTGGAGGGGACAGGAGGAATCCTGCACCTGGTGATGCTGACCCCAAAGTGAACAGTATGGATCTTCACGTTGTGTTGCAAAGGGCACCATAGTGGGGTCATGGACAGGTGGGGAGAAGAAGAGCCCGTTGAGCCATAACAGACCACCCTATCCCCTTCAGCAGCTGGTCTGGAGAAGGATGACTACAGAAGGTGTAGCAGAGCACAGGAGAAGATATCCTGATGCTGAAGTGAAAAACTTGGGAGGGATTCTCTGCCTTAAGTTTGGTTTTGTGTTAAAGATGACTGGTCTGAGACAAAGAGCCCCACTGGAGTCCAGCCCAAAGTAAATCACAGCATTGATCCCCCACACTCAATGTGTGCTCATCCCGTAGGAGAAACCCATCCATGTTCCCTGTGCAAGGAGAGGGCTGCTCCAGAGCATCTCCTCCCTTGGGACATGTGGTCAGCCAAGCCTGAGAGCTAGAAGTTTGGAACAAGCACATCTGGCCAGCAGAGCTGGCCCTCTCCAAAATGACTCTACCATTCATTCACTGGGATCAATGGAGGAGACATTAACATCATTCTTTGGGATGGAAACAAGAGGCAGTATCAGAGCTGTGGAAACTGAAATAGTATTTCATGGTCGTCTGGGGAAATATCCAGAAGTCCAAGAGCCAAAGGCATCCCTGCCCCAGCTGCTGTGGGCCAATCCTGGCATAGGGTCCTCATCCCCTGTATCGCCTGGGAGTGGGGTTTCCGGCTGCCTTTGGGATGGGGTGAGATGCCTTACAGACAAGTTTTCTTGCACAATTTGGGCTCATCAAGCACCCAGCTGGGCCCATGCTTAACCGCAGGGCAGAGAGTTCTGTCCCTGCCCTCCCACCCCACACTCACACACTCTCTGCTTCATGGGGTTGTCCCTCTGCACCGAACCACAGGCTGAAGATGTCTGTGAAGGGCTTCAAGATTTATTTCCACAGGCTGAACAGCTCAGCGGAGAGCTCAGTCCCACAGTGATGAGGCAGCACAAAGCTCTGCAGACCCCACAGTCTGTTGTCCTCGGCAACCCATGGGACCACAGGCTGCAGCAGTTCTTTGGAGCTCCTCAAACAGTTCTGCAGGTGCAGGTTGGGATCAGTGAACCCTTTGTTGCAAACAGCACCCACATCAGGGCTTTGATCTTGGGCACCACTGGCTCAGCATCCAGATCTGTGCATGGACCACAGCCAAGAGCTGAGGCTCTCCAGCTCCTGGTGAAGGGAGAGTTTTCTTGGATGTACTTCCAGCATCATCGTGGTACCAGAGCTCACACAAATGCAGCAAGACATCCATCCTCATGGGAACTGCTGGGGTTTGCAGCACTGAGCTGAATGCCATATCCTGCAGATGTGGGCAGAACCCCAGAACTTCAGAGGCTGCTGGAAGTCCAGAAGAAGCAGCAAGGCAAGTGCTGGAGCAGAGCTTTAGGATGCCAGTGGAAGAGGCATTTAGCTGCTCTGCCCTAGAGCTGGCAGTTCCAAGCACAGAGCTGCACAGAGCTGGTAGGGACCTGGGTGTGCCGTGTTCCCCAGTGCTGCTTGTTCCCACAGCTCCGGTGCAGCTCATGGACCCACTCTGTGGCTGGATCCTGCAGCCCATGATTCAGAGCCTGATGGAGGAGACCTGCCTGATGGTGCTGTGTAGGAAGGGGGACAGGACAGGAGGTGACAGCTCCTCATCACTTCACAGTTTCCTTGCATAAAAGAAATCACAGCAGCCCCACTTGTCTGCTGGTCAGCTCTGGGGGTATCTGGACACCCAGCAGACCCCAACCCCTATTTCTCAACCCCACTCTCCCCAGCGATGGGCTCATGGATTTAGGATTAGACATGTTAGTCCTGACACATTTTGTGTCTCATCCTGGCTGCTCATCCTGGCTGCTCATCCCACCCCATGCAAACAGGAGATGGGGACACACCAGCTTCCACCCGCAGAGCCCCTGCAAGCAGGCAAGCACCCCAAAAATGCTGAGGCCAGACTGTGAAGGTAGGGTCTCCCCCTCTAATCTGCAACACCTCTGCTTTGGATCTCAGCCTGCAGAAGTATTTAGGGCCCTACCTGGGGGAAATCAATAGGAATTTAGCTGCATAAATTGGGATTAGAAATCTGAATCCCCTGGGGGCTCTAAGGCTTGTATCTGCATTTCAAGTTAGGTACCTGGGCCAAGAAATGTGGCTTTAATCGTTCTATCATGTCAGAATCAAGGGGCCTTTAATTTCCGTTACTGACATGTGGCTTTTGCAGAGACTTAGAGCTCGTTGTGGAGCTGCAGGCGCAACAGGACGGGCTCTCATGCAGCATCTCATCAGTGCCTTGAGTTCTGGCTGCCAGCACCTCTGTCCTGCCCAACCCCAAAAGCCCCAGTGCTGGGTCAGGAGCCGGGTGCACCAGCAACAATGGAGTGAGCAGAGCCCCAGCATCCTACAGCACTGAGCATCGTGCAAACAGCCTCAGCCCTGCTCAGATGTCTGCACCACCACCAGCTCTCAAAAGAAGTCCCATATTTTTCATTTTAAAATTTAAAATTCAACTTTTGGGGAAAAAAACCCAGAATTACATAAAACAAAGGACGTGTTTAGCTGTGAAAACTCTTTGCTCAGCCAGAGAATTAGTTATATCAAGGGATGGGCTGAGCTGCAAAGCTGCCGAAGGCTGCGCTGACACATTTTACGGAGCCGCTGCCGACACGAAACAGCCGCCGGCCACCTGCTCCCGGCCCTCCGCGAACAAGAGAGCCAACAGCCTCTTCCCAGATCTCTCCTGCTTCACTCATCTGGGAAACACAGGAAGTTTAGGCTTTCCCACAGGGAAGCGGAGGATCACTCCCAGCCCAGAGACCTGTTGGGGAGGTGGAGGATGTCCCGGCTGTGGGTTGTGATGCTTTAGGATGTGGGGATGGAAAAAAACACCCAGCACTAGGGTCTGGCTGTGCTTTGGGTTTGTGTCTCTGACAGGGGGATCTGCACTGGGATACTTGTGCAGCTGAGCAAACTCAGGGAGGGAAGCGTTGGGAGCAGGGAGAGGAGGGAGTTTGGGTATCACTATTGGTGATACTCCACCCCATCACGGTGCTGGAGCCAGGAGCATTTTAGTCCTTCACAAAGGGATGGCCCAGCCATCCCTCTCCAATCCTGGGAGGGGATGGAGAGGTTTCAGGGTCTGTTGGGAGGTTTCAGGGTCTGTTAAGCCAGGCTGAGAGGGCAGGTCTGCCCAGGAAGAGGATCAGGGTGGGATAGCAGACAACCAGTATGAGGACCAGGCTGTGTTCTGCATCCTCATGTGCAAGGGACATCTATGTATGACATGATGGGGCAGACACCCCGGGCTGACCTCAGCCACCAGTCATCGTGCCTGTAGGAGCTGGGTGGGCAGGACCTGGACAGTCACCATCTCCATGCTTTGGGTTGTTCCTCATGCCAAAGGCAGCTTCCCTTCTTCAGGCAGTGAAGAAATCCCTTTATTCACAACCTGGCCTTTTGGTCAGACTCTGGCATCATCCCCCTCCCTGGGGAAGGATACCCCAAGCTGGTCCTCTGCAACCACATGGAGATGGGTGAGAAAGGACCTGCAGGACCAGGAGCATCTCATGCAGCCAGGACAAACCACACACACCCTGGGACTTTACAGGGCTGCAACAGGAGGACTTGGGGACAACTTCTGCCGGTCTCACACACGGATTGTCTCCTGTCCATGAGCATCAGTCACCAAAACAGTACTGAGAGCACTCCAGGTGCCAAGACAATCCTCTCCTCCCGATTCAGCTCAAAGCCCCTTTCTCTGAGTCTCTGAGCCTGGGTCTGCTACCACCTTCCATCTGGGCACCAGCAGCCCAGGAAACCCTCTGCAGCACCTAAAGGGCTGGAGCATCACCTGATGGACCAAAACAGGGGCTTTTCTAGGTGTCACACAGCATTGAAATAATACCCTGAGTATCCCTATGTGCCCTCTCCCTAAGCAAGCAGCCATCTCCTTGGCTTCACCCCATAGCAGCACTGCCCTGCAATCATTGACCCACTGACCTGGGCTCAGAGGGGTCATTCACCCTCCCAAAGAGGCCCTGGAGGACTTCCAAGTCCACCCAGGAAATGAGAAAAGTCCTCCAAGTAAGAGACAAAGAAAATGAACTGGTGTAAATCCCCCACCCTAGTAATCGAGCCCTGGATCGGCAGAGTCACACTGACTCTGGCTCTGGCCACTTCCAGTTCAATCTGAACCAGCTGAGGCTCTGGAAGAGCCCGTGGTACTGGAACAGAAAGAAAGAGAAAGGGGAAGCAGAGCAAGTGTTGGTTTAGGCAAAGCAGGAGCAGAGCTGGGCTGTAGCTAGGGGCCTGGTACTTGGCTGTGGGGATGGGGTGCTGTCCCACAGGGCTTGGGAGGCAACTGAGTCATGCCTCATAAATTCACAGCCTCTGCCCAAACTGGGAAATGGGGCTGGGATGGGTTTTGTGCAGGTCTGTAATCTCAGGCACAGTGCGACCGCCCTGGTGGCTGTGTAAGGACTGGGAAGATCTTGGGCGTTTTTGTGGGGTGAGGTTGCTGAAGAGACTTGGTGGTCTGTACTGAGGTCTAGAGTGCTGATTTCTATCTGTTTGCCATTTCTTGGGGCTGGAGAACCTGCTCTTAGTGGGCTCTGCCAGCCTGGCTTCTGGAGACCCCCTTGCAGATCCAGGACATGCAGGTGGGAGCTGCTGTCCACTCCCACCCATCACTCGTGATCCGAGCCAGGTGCTCACCAGCACCTTTTTGTCTGACTTAATTCTCAGCTGGGACTCTTGGATGAGGAAGGTTCCCCTTTTCCCTTTACAGCTTTTGTTGGGTTGGGTCATACTGGAAGAGCAGGAAGCTGCTGGTGCTCCTGCAGGGAATGGGGCAGCAGGCAGTGGTGTGGCAGGAGGATGGTGCTGAGAACAGGCTGCCCAGGGAGGGGGTTGAATCCCCATCCCTGGAAATGTTTAATGATCGTTTAGATGTGGTGCTGCGAGATCTGGTCTGGTGGTGACCTTGGTAGAGTTGGGTTGTTGGCTGGACTTGATTTTTCCAACCTGAATGATTCCAGGATTCTGTGATCCTGCCTGGCCATTCTGGGAGGGCTGGAGCATGCCTGTGTCAGAGGTGTTGGTACTGAGGTGGTGTTTAATGACCATGAGATGTGCTGGGTGTTCAGCAGTCTGGGTTTCCAGCTCCCATTGGTTCCATCCCTCAAGCTGAAAAAGAGCTCTTGGCTCAGGCTGGGTTTGGGCTCTGCTGTCAATGGGAAGGGTTGGATTTGGGGTCTGTGAGACCTCCTGAAGCGTTTCTTCTCTACCTGAGCAAGCTCACTACGGTTCTGAACCCAGCTCCCACCCCATAGTGAGGCTAGTGAGCTAGGAGAGCACAGAAGACCCAGTGCCCTATGTCTGCAGACTATGGTGCCCTCCTTGTCTGGGCTGGTTCAGAGCAGCATCCACTGCAGACCATATCTAAGATGGCCCTGTCCCAAGGCTGACCACATCAGTGTCCCATGTACACACAGCAGGGCTACAAACACAGCCACTAGTGCCAGGAAATTCTGCAGCTGCTGTGCTTCAGCTTCCACTTCCTGCCTGCTCCATGTCACCTTCTCTATGAAGGATCTGCTTCTCTAGGAAGGAAACTTCTCCTTCCTACCATCCCACCCTGCTCGCAGAGCCCTGGGGACACACGGGGGCATTTCAGTGCCTCCTACAGTGGAAGATCACTGGGGAGCTGGGAGAGGAGGAGATGTCCGAAGGCTCTCACTGTATCAAGATGTCCTACTGCAGCCACATGTGCCCATTGCCTTCATTTATGTGCTTTCCGTGGTGTTGGGAGCCTCTCCCTACCACTCCTGGGTGCTGAGGATACGCGGGGTGTTTGTGGGCAGCAGATCCATGAGCCAGCCCCAATCCCATGAGCTGGCATGACATAGCACATCTCCGGCCACTGTGACTGTGCTGCCACTCCAGCAGTGGCTGGAGGACACTGACAGGGCCCGTGATGCCATCCAGCCACATTCTTTATGGGAGTAGGTCCTTGAAGAGCAGCGGCCACCAGAGCAGGGCTCAGCATCCCTACAGCTGCTGGGCCCATGGCCTGTGGCCAGCACCGGTGGCTCTGAGAGGCGGCGGTGCCAGCGCTCCTGTCTGCTGGCTGTGCCAGCCCAGCGAAGCCAGCGTGTCCCAGCAGTGGGGGCCCATTAGAACTGAACTGTTCCTCCTGGGGTATTTTATTTGCACACTTCAGTAGAGTGGACACCAAAAGGCTTTGCTAATGCTTCATGGGCTGCTAATTTCCTCTCTGACCCGCATTGTCAGGGGGTGACCCCAGCCCGAATCTCTCGGCAATGAATGCCAAAGGCTGACACCGGCCCGGGTTAGGGGTGACAATGGGGCCTCTGTGGGCTCCGGGCAGGCTCCAGTTGGGAGCTGGAGAACAGGGAGAATTTGTGTGGCTCTGAAAAGCCCTGGGTGGCACAATAAGGGAGGCCCCTGGGGTCTCCCAGGAAGACAGAGGCAGCCCAGGGAAGCTGGGCTGGGGGAGGCGGGTGGGAGGGAGGATGGTTTTTCCCTTTGTGAGCAGCTTTCTTTAGAAAGGAAGGGTCTCTGAATGCCCCCCCGGACGTCCCAATCGGGGCCTGGCAGATGGATATCACAGGCACGCTGCTTATTCACGGTGGGCTGCAGCTTTGAGCCATTCCCCTCACACCTCTCCCCCAGCCCTTTATTCCTTTTAAGGCTAATTTGTTTTGTTAATGTTTTCTTGCCCTCCTCCTCTCTCCTCGCAGGTTGTGACTCATACTGCAAGGCTTCCAAGGGGAAGCTGAAGATCAACATGAAGAAGTACTGCAAGAAAGACTATGGTGAGTGTCCTCCCCACCACCCGTTCCCAGGGACAGGCTGGTGTGAAGGGGTGCAGGGCATGAGCACCTTCCCCCCCTCAGGTGTCCCCAAGGCCACTGGGTCCAGCAGCTGGTTGGTGCTGGGCTGAGTCCCACTGCTGCTGCCCATGTGAGCAACTGGGGGTATTGGTTTTGCTGGATTTGGAGGCCTCAGTGATGATGCCTGGTGAGGCAGCACTTGGAGAGTGTGAACCCTCCTGAGGTTGCTGAGACAACCCCCAAATCAGGGTCCACAGAGTCCTCATCCCATGGAGTCTTCTGGGTTATGCTGGCATGGTGTCCTGTTTCCTCTCACTGCACTGTTGAAGTCCCCATTACCAGGATCCATCCCCCTGTAATTCCCAGGCAAGCTCAGAGCGCCAGGTTAGGGAGGCTGTGGGGCCCCAATCCCTGCTGTTCTTTGAGGTCCTGAGCATCACTCCACAGCCCTGGCTCACAGCAGTGGGTTGGAGCAGGGTTTGGGGCAGGAGTGTCCTGAACCCCCACCCCACCTCTCTGTTCCTGGGATTATCTTAATGTGAGCTCATTTCCCAACACAGTCACCAGTAGGTCCGTGACAGAGGTGTCCAGGATGACCCTCAAGAGACCCCTTGAAGGCCTCCCTTGGCCATCACCCACCAGCACAGAGCAGCTCCAGCACAGGCAGTGGGGAAGGATGGGTCTGCTTTGGTCCCTCCTGCCCGGAGGGTCATCCTTCTTCATCAGCAGTGCCAGCACTGTTGGGATGAGCTGAGCACAAGGAATGGGGTTGACTTGGAGATATCAAGAAGAGAAGGTTATATGGAGACTCTCCATGCTGGAATTGTGTGGAAACACTGCTAAACACCATACAGGGGCTGGAAAGTGCCTCAAATCCCATCTGGATTGTAGTGGGGGGGGACCAAACATGAGGTTTGAGCCAAGGCTGGGGAGCGGGTTGTGTGTGCAGGAACCAGGCTTTGAGCTGAGACTCCTGCCAGGGAATTATGAGAGGCTGTAGGACAGGGTTTAGCATCATCCAGGGCTGTGGTTGCCCCAGTGTCTGCCAGTGGTTCCCCTGTGCAGCAGATGGATTTGTCAAATATCTTGAGAGTTCATGTACGCAAGTTCCTCTGAGTCTGCATAGACTGAACCACAGACTCTTTGGTTGACAGAGACTCCTAAGACCATCACTTCCAACCTTTGGTCCAGCACCACCAGGTGACCCCTAAGTCCTGCCCCTCAGCAGCAGGTCCACAGCCATTTAACCCCCTCCAGATTCACACACAGACACTGACACCAGACTGCAGAGTGAAAACTTTCCATCCCATCTGCACGGAATCACCCAGGAGTGGAACCCCTGGAGGTGTTCAAAGGTTAGATGTGGTGTTTTAGGGATTAATTTAGTACAGTAGAGCTAAGGATTGGCCTCAATAATCCCAAAGGTCTTTTACAGACAGAATTAGTCTATGCCTCTATACCTCCTCCCTCCTCCCAACACACTCACAGTAGCAGCTCAGCCTGTCTGGGAAATACCTGTGAGAGCAGAACCACTTCCCATTTAACAGCTTGTCAGGGACAAGGCTCTTCCCAGCAGGGCCAGCCCAGGGATGCTTAGCTTTGGCTTTGTACTCTGGCATCTGCCCTGAGCTCAGGGGAAGGAGAGGGTTTGGAGCAGAGGTTTTATTTGTATATCATTTGTTCTTCCATCCTCCCTGTGGTCAAATGGCTGTACAGAGCGTCCCTGGGTGAGGATGAGCTGAGAGGGCTGGGCAGCACCAGTGGTCCCCATCCAGCAGGGCTGTGCCAGGGTCTGGCCACGATTGTAGGAGCTGTGGGAGGATCACCAGAAGTTGGAAAGGTCCAAAGAATTTCTTTTCATTTAGAGAAAAGGGTTCAACTGCACTCAAGAAGTCACTGCTAGAACATGAGGTTAGAGAAGGTGGGAGTGGGATTGAGCACCAGGTGATTGAAGCCATGGGGTTTCTTATGGCTAGTAAAGTACAAACATGTTTCTTACACATGGCATGTGCATTCCATCATCTTCCCACCTGCCTTATCCAGACTCTCTGAAGGACTGATCTCACAGTGAAGAGGGGAAGAAGCAGCCTCTGGATTGCAGGAAACTTGGACCCATCATGATCCAAATCAGCCCTGGGGGTTGGAGGATGGCAGGGTAGAGAGGAAGGCTCAAGCATCCCCCTCTAAGCCCATGTCCAGCCAAGTCCTCATAGCTTTCAGTGTGAGGGCTGTGATGGTTTGGGATCTGCTTGAGGAGTAGTCCCAGTCTGGTTCCACTTGCTGGCTGAGCTGGTTTTGCAAGGGAGATGTTTTTAGTGGGTTCAGGTGAAAGCTGATGCTTGGTTTTATTTGAGGCTGTAATGTGGCCTCACAGGTTTCAAAAGACCCTGAAAAGATGAGAGTAGCTCAATAGCTGCCTCAGGCAGGAGGTACCCCAGAGCAATCAATGGGGGTGTTTGGAAGAGGTTTACTTTTCTCCTTTGTTCCATGGGGCATCAGTAGTGCCAAAGCATGAGAGACCCCAAGCCCTCTGCTGCGGCTGGTTTGGGATCAGTGGGAGCAGGCTGTCCCAGCGCAGGAACCAGAGTGCTCCCACCCAAGTCCACCTGGCCCTAGGTGGGGGTGTCCCATAATCCCCACAGCTCCAACCAGCCCCCCAAACCCCCTTTTCCAAGGCAGCGGGTGAGCGATGCTGCAGCACAGCCGGGCTGTGCGGGGCCAGCGAGGCTTTGAGCTCATGGCCAGTGAGAGAAGAAAGGGTTGAAAAGGTGCAGGGAGGGATAATAAAGACTTTGGGACTGACACCCCAGCAGGAAGCCAATTAGGAAGCCCTTTTCCTCACCGTTGCGCCAGCATCACTGGGCTGAATGTCCTAAAAGGCCCTAATTAGCTTGGGCTTGGTTCCTTCTCCGCTGGCTCAATCGGGGAGTTATCATCCGCCCTGCGCCGCTCAATGGGCCTTTTGAGCTCCCTGCTTCATTCAGCCATTCAAAGGGGATATCCCCCCCTTATTTGTTTTTCTTATCTGTTTGTTTCTGTTGGGTTTGGGGGTTTGGGGGTTTGTTTTGGGGTTGGGTTTTCTCCCCTTTTTCTTTTAAATTGGGCTCTTTCCTGCAGGATGGGGCTTGGTGCAAATATTTGCAGTGAAGCAGGGCACGAGGAGGGCAATTTCGGGAGGGGGGTGGCCAGGGACAGGAGCAGAAAAGCTTTTTCTGGGTTGCTTTTGGCTGAACTGGCAGAGTGCAGGGGTCGCTCGACTCCCTGAAAAAAAACAGGGGTAGAGGAGGGGGGATTCACTGGGTTTGGGGAAGTGTGTGTGTGGGGGATCCTGAACCCCACTGAGGATGGGGATTCCTCTGTGGCCCATAAGGAGGGGGAGGGATTTGATTTATTAGAGCAGATGATGCTGGTGCAGGTGATGCAGGAGCATCGCTCGCTCACTCCAGTGCCTCTGTTTCAGCAGGATACTTGGAGTTTTCCTCAATACCTGTGTGATTTATCTGAGTGGGGTGGAGGGGCTGTGGTAAGGGAACCCAAAGGCTTTTGTCTTCCATTTTCCCCTAAGCTCCCTGTGCTGCAGCAGGTCCCCATCCTGCACAGATGATGCCGGAGTGATTTGCTGGGTACCGGCACCACGGTCCCAGACACTGGCCCCAAACCTTCCCCATGTCCCCAGCATAGCATCAGGGAGGGGATGGGGGTGAGGAGCAGGATCCCCCTCTGACAGGTGAGATCATCTGCTCGCTGGGCCCTTTCTTGGAAAAAAGAAAAAGCTTTGAAAAGTTCTTCCTTCTGTGGATACTTCACGGAGTCACTGTGCTGTGCGGAGCTTGGCAGGGGCCGCTGGAAAAGAGCGAAAAGTGCTTTCAAAAGGCAGCTTGGAAGGAGAAAAACCCTAAACCCACAGAAAAACTCCAGGCTGGGGGGAAACACCATCCCTGGCTGCATCCCCTTCCACCACCCTGCAAGGTGGGGAAATCCTTTTCCTGGAGTGGGGAAGCACTGGTCAATCCCTCCCCATAGGCTTAACCCAAGGGAGGGATCCCGGGCAGCCAGGGGTCTCCAGAATGTGCTCAGGCAGGGTGAGCCCGGGTTGGTGGGGATGAGGGGCCATAAATCTCCAGTATTAAACTGGTAGGAAATCTGTAACTGGAGTCTGGTGACAAATTAAAGCAAAAAAACAGGGGAAAAAAAAATCCCTGGTTTAACCCTTTACTCCAACATAGAGCCAGCCTGTACCATTCCCAACCCCACACGGTGTCAGGGTCACTTTTCACTCTGGCTGGAGTACAATCCACACAGGCTCTGCTCTGCTTGTGCTGTGAAAAGGGACTGGAGCCATCAGGAAGTCCCAGTTCAGGCTGGGACCTGCATCTGCACCCACTGCCCCAAGCACTCCTTTCCCTCTGGCCATGTTAAAGACCCGCTTATCTCCCAGCAAACTGCTGCCAGCCCAGTGATCCCATGGGATCTCCCTCCACCATCCCAGCACAGAGTGCTCAGCTCTGTCCAAGCAGCCCAGAGGAAACCTTGGAATCAGATTCCAAACCCCAGAAATGAATAAAAACCAGCAACAGAACCACCCTTTTCCCCAGCCTCCCTCTCTCAGTCTCCTGGGTCTGGGGTCTCTGACTCATGATCTCTGCCTGCTGCCAGGCCCTGCTTTGATCTGTCTCCGTGTGGCTGCTCTCAAACATGTTCTGAGGGTTCGGGGCTGGGGCTGGCTTTCTGGACATCTCACCAGCCACCTCTTGGCTTCAACTGCACCATCCAGCCTTCAGGGCTTTCTTGTGGCTGAAGGCTCTCAGCAAGGGCAGCATCACAGGTCCCAGTGCTGGGGGAGCAGGAGGGGAGCAGGGATTCACCCATCCACTCTCACCAGCCAGGGACTTTTTCCTTAAAAGATTGGTGAGAATCCTGGTCCTTCACTGGAGAAAAACCCCTGGGGAGTGCAGCAGCTTCCAGTTAGCCACAGATTTTCCAGTCACAGGGAGGAACCAGCACAATCTACAGGCAGCCCCAAGGCACTGCTGGGCTCAGGACCTGCACCAGAGCCCATCCTTGGGGAACTGGTGTCACTGGTCCTGGCTGGAGCAGCAGCACTACAGCCTATTTGGTTTTAGTGTCCTGCTCCAGGTCCCTGTCCTCTCCCGGGGGACCACAGCATCATCTGGGCTGCCACTGGAACAGTCATCACACCTCAGTACAGGCCTTCATCTGGCTCCCCCACAGACCCTCTTGGGGCTCAGGGATGGGAACAGCCCCAAGTGCAGCTCATCCTCCCGGCAAGAGTTCAGGGGCAGCCTCAGCAGAGTGAGGGCAGCTCTCTAGGGCAAGCACCAGGACCAGCTCTGGGGTGGTGGGTCCCAGCTGAAAACCCCTCCCAGACCACAAAGGAGCTGAAATCTCCTCTCCCATGAGAAATGAGTCCCTAAACCCCCAGGGATTCACACAGAGGGCCCAGAGCTCAGGTGCTTCCAGAAATTCCTCCTGGCATCTCTCTGCACCCCCCACAACTTATATCTCTTGGGAGGTGCTGGAGACCCCAGTACCAGAACTGCCAGGCAAAAGTCAGCCGTAAACATGGGATCTGAAAAGGAACCAGCACATCTCAAGTGCAAAGTTCTGGCAGGATCCTGGCTGTCAAGGAAGGCAGCGGTGATTGAGCCAACCAAGCCATCGCTGGAGCTCTCACTCCTTCCACTTCATGAATAAAAGGGGAAAAAAATAAGAGATGGGGGCCTTGACATCAAAAAACCCACGGGCTGAGTCTGTGAGCAGAGTTTCCTGCAGGCACCTCTGGCCGGTTCCTGTTCCTTCACTTTCTCCATGGAGTCAGCGGGACCCAGGCAGGTCAAAGGTGTCGGCTCTGTCGGAAAGATTTCTTTCCAAAGAAAACCCTCTTGGCTGGTCCTCACAGTCTGTTACCTTCACACCAGGCTGGGAAACACTCCGTCACAGCTCCGGCTTCTGGGGGTTTCTTTGGTTTTCCTTTCTTTTTGTCCCTTCCCCCCCCTTTTTTTCTTTTTTCCCCCTTCTTTGCCCCCCTTTGTCCCCTTTTTCTTTTTGATGGAAGCATCTGGCTCCCCTGACAGGTCCTGAAATAACACAAACCAACCCCAAAACCTCCCTCATGTTTTGCAAAGCGTTAAAAAGCCCTTGCTGGGCTGCAGCTTCCATCGCTTGGAATCCTTTTGCACCCTGTAGTTTTGAGGAGGGGGTGATTCTCCTCCCCCCCACCCTGAGCTGGAGTGGGGGGAGAACTGGGTTGCAACAGGGCAAACGGGAGAGTTTTGCCTGAGGTAGAGGTATTTGTGGTGGATTTTATTTAGAGGCTAATTTCTAGAAGCCCAATTGGACCCACAGGGCACCATCTGGATGGGTGAGACAGGCAGGTGGAGCAGAAGGAGGTTACAGCTCACAGAGAATGGGGTGGGGACAGGGGAGGACACAGGGAAAAGCTCCAAGAGCTGGTAATAGAGCACTCTGTGGTTGGGCTGCCCCAGCACTCACGGAGCCACTGGCACTTGGCTGCTGTCCTGGTCAGGGCTTCATTCCTACCAGGGTCTTCCCTCTGTCTCTGCTGATGGGGACTCCTCGCCCCAGGATGGGATGGGTTGTTACCTCCAGGTGAAGACGTTTTCCTGGAAGCCAGTTTTTGGGGAGGAAGGATTTGTTCAACCACCTCAGTGAATGCAGTCTCAGCTGACTGCTGCCCCTGTCCTCCTCTGCTGCCCCTGCACCATGAAGGACCATGATCAAGATGAAGCCCATCATCACTGCAGGAGTTGTCTCCAGGTTTCTGTCTCGTCTTCCTCACTTGGCTGTGTGGTCCAGTGCTCCATGGCTTTCCATCCTTCTCCGTGGTTTGCACCTTCAGATTTCACAGGGGGAGGGCACAGTACCTGCTGTAGGGATGGCAGGGGGCACGGGTGTGGTCCAAGCATGGACGAGGTGCCCAAGGCAGCAGCCTCATGGAACAGGAGAAGGGCTGGCAGAGGTCACCAGTACTTGTTCAGGGTTACAAGCCTGTCCCACAGGCAAAGCCCTGGTGGCTCCAGGGACTGCAGATACAAGCTGTGAGCAAAGCCTGGCCCTTGAGGATGCTGGCGTTGGTCACCTTCAGTAAAGAAATTTCTCCTCTTGTTGAAGTGGAACTTTCTATGGTCCAGCTTTTACCCACCACAGAAAACAGTTTGTCCCCTTCCTCTTGACCCCCACCCCTCAGGTATTTACAGACATTAACAAGATGCCCTCCCAGGCTTCTCCTCTCCAGACTAAACAGCACTGGTTCTCTCAGGCTTTCTTCATAGGAGAGATGTTTAAGTCCCTTCATCATCCTCACAGCTCTCTGTTGGACTCTCTCCAGTAGACCCCTGTCTCTTCTGAACTGAGGATCCCAAAACCAGACACAGTATCCCAGCTGCAGTCTCACTAGGGCAGAGGAGATGTGGAGCAGAACCTCTCTAGACCTGCTGTACACTCTTTTCTTCAAGCACCATCTCTCCAACCAGCAGTTCCCAAATCCTTTCACAGGTTGGAGCCCACTCAGTGTCCTGCTCCAGTGCCAGGTGCTCATGAAGAGCTGCCTCCTCACACTGGCCCAGGCAGCCATGCTGGAGGCACTGACAGGTCTCTCCTCCCTCCAGCTAAGTGCTTGGAGAGAAGGACCAGGCCCCAAGCCCAGAGTTTGGTTCATTTCCTCTCAAAAGCCTGGGGCTGCCTTCAGGTGCAGGTGCAGAGGAAGGGAGAGCAGAGAGGTGGTCTATGCTGGAGCCCATCCTCAGGATGAAGCATTTGCTGGTCTCTGCACACGTGGGTCAGCCCAGGGGTCTGGCACAGCTGCTGGAGACCTCCCTGTCCTGCCCACTGTCCTACATGCCTTGTGTACAGAGCCTCTGCCCCATGCTTGGGCCATCTCAGGGCTGGAGGCTCGAGGTGTGCCTGTGTTAGCTACTTCAGGGAAGAGGCAGGGTTGAGGTACATGAATTCTCCTAAATGTCAATGACATTTTGATGCCCTGAATAGTTCCAGGGGCTGGGAAAGATGTGGCTGCACCAAGAGTGCTGGGGAACTGCTCATCGGAGTTGGATTCACAAGCATGTCCTGGTGGATTGAGGGTCCTCCCTAGGACACCAAGAGGACAACAGGACAACCTGCTCCCACCAACCCTCATGGTGTCCCTTTGTCACCCCCAAGGAGTTCCAGGCTTCCTGGCACAGAGCCACTCCCAGCCTGCCCTCGGGGTCCTGCAGCCCCATGGTCTGTGGGTGACCATGTCCTTCCTCACTGGGGACCCAGGGGGCCATGTTTATGCTGGCAGAGCTGGAGAGCATCTCTCACCCCTGTGGTGGTCTTGAAACCTTGAAAGACCCTCTGCCATCAGCACTGGCTGCTTTTTCTCATGGTAGATGGCCTTGGGCAACCATCACCCTTGGGGGCTGTCCCCCAGCCTGGGCCCAGGAGACAAAAATCCCTTCTCCTCACCCAGGCTCTTAGGTTGCTCCCGCCAGCTCCAATTGTAACAGCTCCTCCTCTCCTGCCTCGTGGTTTCTTTTTCCAGCCGTCCAGATCCACATCCTGAAAGCGGAAAAAAATGCCGACTGGTGGAAGTTCACAGTCAACATCATCTCCGTCTACAAACAAGGGAGCAACCGCATACGGCGTGGAGACCAGACCCTGTGGATCCACTCCAAGGACATAGCGTGCAAGTGCCCCAAAATCAAACCCATGAAGAAGTATCTGCTGCTGGGCAACAACGAGGACTCTCCCGACCAGAGCGGCATCATTGCAGACAAAACCAGCCTGGTGATCCAGTGGCGGGATACGTGGGCTCGGCGGCTCAGGAAGTTCCAGCAGCGGGAGAAGAAGGGGAAGTGTAAGAAAGCCTAAGGGAGGAGAAGGCAACGGAGCGCGCGGGAGGGAGAGACTGACTGTGCATGCTGCTTTGTGTAGAGCTGGGGAGGGCAGGGACCGGCGACGGGGACAATCGGGCTGGGGGGGACAGGAGGGTTGTTGGTGGCTGGGGGTCGGTCAGTTCTGCACCTGGTGATCTGGGAGAGACCCAAACAAAATGCAATTAGAACAATCACACATGTGGACACAGAACGAGGGGGTGTGGGCTTAGGCAGCTGGTGCTCCCCAGCTTGAAGAAGCTGCTCTGTTGGCTGAAGAGATCAGACACCAAACGACCTTCCAGCTGCAAACATCTGTGGCTCCCAAAGCAGATCCTGGGAACATCAGACCTGGAAGAAACTCATCAACAACAACACTGGGAATTAACTCCCCATCCCCCCAAATGCCTGTTGTCAGCTTAGCTTGGACAGGACAGTTATTGCAGAGGAAACTCATCAGATTCTCATCACTGGGGGTGGATTTCAGGGCTGACTGAGAGGTGAAGACTCTGGTATCAAACAGCCATAACAGTGACCCGCTATGCAGCACCTAGGAGAGGCTGAGATACCCTGACAATGCTCTGAGCCAGGTCAGCCATGGCAAAGGGGAGACCACGCTAGTGGGCGACTTCCATGTGGGCATCACTCTGGGAATGACTCCTTGCTGCAGCCCCAAGGAGTTCTGCCCCCCCACCAGCATGAGCCCATGAGTTGCCCCAGCCCCCTCCCAGCCACCAACTGACAGTGGATGAGTTAATAACCAGAACCCCAAGGAAACACCCAGACCTTGCAAAAACGCATCTTGGCAGCCAGTTCACAGGTGCCCTGGAAGGTCTCACCCATCACAGCTCCTGAGTTTCCTCCACAGCCACCCCTGAGACCTCCTTTATGAGCTTGGTGCTCTCCATGGCTGCCAGCAAGGTGGTGATGCCTCCGATGACAAAAGGTCCATTCTCATGACACCGAGGTCCTAGCTGGCCACTGGTCTCTCTCTCAAACTCAACCAGCTCTTCTGAATCCACAGTGGCTCTGTCCTTGCTCCCTCTGGAGCTGCAGCTCCCCAGCATCACTGCCAACCCCCTTGGGACACGAAGGTGGAGGGACCGCAAGTGCCAAGGGACTGTCCCACAGGTACTGGGGCCAGCACAGAGCTCTCCAGCCAGCACAGGGCAGAGACCTGCCTCAAGGGAAGGGATCTTAGCCAGGGCCTGCATGAACAACCAGTGACCCTCCTGGAGCTCTCCAGCTTCCTTTCCTCCTCATTCTGGGGGTGACAACCAGCAGATGTAAACCTCCCAATCTCTAACTGCTCCTGGGCTGACAAGGCAGTGGCTGCCTCTCCTCCACCCCACCCCATATCCCAGGCCAAGGACTGCAGCATCTTTCCCCGGGGCACTCTGTGGGCAGGAGTGAGCTGTTTGTCACCCAGCTGTTTGTCCAAACAGCCTACTGGCCCTGTGTCAGGCTTGTCCCATCACAGCATCCCCTGGGGAACTGGGAAATCTCAGTTCACCTGATTGATGAGGCCAGGCGCCAGCCAAGGTGGGAAGGCAGGAAGGCAGGACAGGTACCTACATGAGAAGCAACCAGCAGTTGCTACGAGAAGCAAAACCTCCCTGGTGTTTTTCCTTTTAGGAAACTTGGAGCCATCAGCTTTATGACATTTTCCAGCGGGTTTTGCCTTGTTTTACAGCAATTGACAATATTTGTGTAATGACCTAAGCCCCCATAAAGGCAGCAGCCGTGTCGGTGGGTGTAAGGAGGAGGGTTCCCAGGGAAGCCCCAGCCAGCACCAGGCTGCTGGAGGCACCATGGTGAGGGAACTAGCTCTGCTGAGCCCCCGCTGCCTCCACGAGGCCCCTCCACAGTTAGTTTGGGTCTTAGAAGAGAAAGCCCACCCTGGCCATCAAGTAGCACTCTCAAGTCTGTGTTTTCTTCCTTTACCCAGAGCAGACTCAGGTTCCACAGCTTTAGAGCTCAATTACAGCTGATGGTTCTGAAGTCCAGGGGAGTCAGGCCACTGACGTTTGGAGGATTCTGACCTCAAGTGTCTAAATGGAGGTTTAAAGCCCTAGAGTGGGGTTCTCCTGCTGCATCCAGCACCCTCACATCTTGTCTTGCTCAGCCAGGATGTGCTTAAGCCACAGGAGACAAACAGCCTACTGAGTTGAGCCCCATAGCAGTCCTCCACTTGGAGAGCGAGCTGGTGAGGCCAGGCAAGGTGAAGTGCCCCCTGAGCAGCCTGGACACCCGACACTCTCCTCTTCCAACCCTGGCAGTGTAGTCATCCTCCCCAGCACAGCCTGGACACCCCTAATTCCACCCAGTGACAAACCCCAGCCCCTTCACCAATCCCACCAGTGTGGAAGACTGCAGAGGAACCACTACCCACTGCACCCCATGGCCAGAGCCCTCCAGGTGCTGACACAGCCAGGAAACCAGAAGGTTGCCCAGGGAGACTGTGGATGCCCCCTCCCTGGAAGTGTTCAAGGCCAGACTGGATGGGGCCTTGAGCAACCTGGTCTAGTGGAGGGTGTCCCTACTCATGACAGGGGGGTTGGAACTAGATGATCTTTCAGGTCCCTTCCATCTGTGAAATCTATGAAATGGAATTTGCACAAGACCAGGAACAACTTGGAGCCAGCCGCAGTCAGAGTGACCCACAGCAGCAAAGTCCTCCATCCCCATCCCCCCAGAACCTGGCCCCTTCATCCCTGTTGGATTTGTGTGCTTTCCAACCAGACTAGAGAAGCCCTTTCACTCTGACCACAGTCCCTTAGTGCCCCTCTCAGTAACCTTGAGCTGCAGGAGGTGCTGGTGTGACCAGTACCCATCCCTCCTCTTCTGGAGAAGACAGAGCCCCCTGTTTTGGGGGGCTCCAGGATACAACTTGGCCCTGCAGTTCCTCCTGCTTCAGGACATCCCTGGGGAAACATCTCAAGGGGATGTTACCCCCAAACACCAACCGTATGGCTGGGGGTGCAGCTCCACTGTGAGGAACCAGGCACACACCCATCACCCCAGGGGCAGGACTGAGGTCCTCAGGGTGGGGGGAACCTGGGGGTGACAGAGAGAGGCCTCTGGAGAGCAGCTGAAATGCCAAACAAATCCTCACCCGACGGCAGCATCCCACAGCAAGCTGCCACGTCCTGTTTCTGTTGGTTCTGTCGTGTCAGTGCCCTCTCCCCTGCACCCTGTCTCCTCTCCTCTCACCAAACCTGTGTTCGTTTTGGGGTCGGTCGGTCGGTCGGGGGTTTGTTGTTTATTTTTTGTTGGGATTCTCTCTGTTGATGTCTGGAAGTGTAAATGTTGTTTAGTTCTGACCACTGCGTTCGGCTCTGGGCGGCGGTTCTGTACGATGCATACTAATATATTATGGTGATTATATATGAATATATTTAATGACACGTGGAAAAGGTGTGGATTTTCTTACTGGGTTGGGGTTTTTCTGCCCAAGTTTTGTTTACTTTTCTTCCTTTGTTTCTTGGGGTTTGGGGATTTTTTTTTTGGTTGGTTGGTTGGTTCATTTTTCCTCCTCTTCGTTCGTTCGTTTCGTTTAGATTGGCTGTAATGGAACCCGAAGGAGCTTGTAACTGTTCAGCACCCACTTGGTAGAACTAAAGTCAGAAACCCAGTTGAATAAACTCTTGTAAACTGTCAAAGATCTCCAGGATCTCTGCTTCCTCCCATTCTACGGGTAGGTGAGCCCTGGCAGGGGTGCAAACCTCTACCGCAATGTCACCCTGGCTGTGTCCCGGTAGCATCCTCCTGGCAACTCTGGGCTCCATATCCTTCCTCTGCTGTGGAGGACTCGGTGTCCCACAGCAGGACAGAGCCAGGGAACAATTAAACCTGAGGGACCCTGCACAGTGGGTGGGAAGGAGTGGGGATGGGGACAGCCAGACGCTGGGCTCAGAGGACCTGCCACCCANCTCCATTACCCATCTCCCACCAGCACCAGTGGTGCCAGCTGTTGCTGGTACTGGAGACCAGGCAAGGGCTGGCAGTGCAGCCAAGTTAGAAACCTGGAGGCGCTGGAGGCGGAGAAAACTGAGGCAGCAAAACACTTCCAGGGGGAAAAATCCAGGCAAAAGGTCCCACAAAGTGCTGAGGGGTCAGTCTGTCTGACACCCCCCTGAGTGTGGCTGGTAATTTATGAATCTGAAAACATCCTGGAGGTCAGGAATCTCAGATCTTTATTGCGGAGCCAAACGGGTCACAGGTGCCACCCCCTCTGCTCCGGGGCTGTTGCCTGTGACTCCACAGAGAAGCAAATGGGTTTCCCAGATTGCTCTGGCCCTGTGTCCTCCTGGTGGGTGGGTGGAGGGACAGGATGGACAGGACACAGTGGCTCTGGAAAGAGAGGAAGTAGCCTATTCCTACTAGACCTGGCGCGTTTGCTCCCAGCCTGGTACCACCAGTCACTGTGGGGCAGCACCCAGCCCTCACCAACCTCCAGTAAAAATGCTCAACTGCTTTTGATGACCATCCTCCCCCTCAGACAGGAGCTGGGGACTTCTCATCCAGGACACTTGGACATGTAAGTGCCCCTACAGGTAACAGACCTTCCTCCAACTCCTGTGCTTCTGATGAAATAACAACTGAGTGCAGCTGAACCCCTGAGCAAGGCTTCTGGGAGGGACAACTGCAGGAGATGCGAGGGCAGGAGAAGCCAGGAATGTCTCTCTGGCAGCATTCCAGGGATTCAGAGAATGGTTTAGCTTGGAACGGACCTTGGAGCCCACCCTACAGGGATCCCACTAGATCCACTTGTTCAAAGCCCCATCCAACCTGGCCTTGAAATGGCAAGTCCTTCACTTAGAGAAGCTAGCACAGCTCTATGTCCCCAGCAGCTCTGGGGCACAAGCTCCATGGGTAGCTCCATCACCCTTTGCTCCACAATGGGAAACCAGAGCAGCCAGTGGCTCAGAGAACCCACACTGGGCTATCCAACCTGGCTTCTCAGAGCTACAAACCAGCAGCACTGGTTTTTTAACCTTTCTTTTTCTTTGGTGGGGTGAGAGACAGAGAAGCCTTCCACGATGCAGCAGAGCACTGCCAGCTCCTCTTCTTTTTAATTGATCTCCTCACCCTCTCAGCACAGTACGTGTCACCTAAAGGGCAACTCCTGGAGCCCCTCTGTCAGACATTCCAGCGCTTCCCCAGGCACTGACTGCAAAAATGCGTCTGAGCACCCACCAGCACAAAGTGCCCATGAGGATGAGTTACACACCCACCCCCTGCGAATCCAAACAGAACTTCTCCAGCCTTTTTGTAACCAACAGTTTCCATTAGACAGCCAAATCCCAGGTTTCATCTCAGCCAACCATGGGTCATCCTCGTGCAGTCCCCACAGCTCCACAGGGCTGCACTGAGTGACATCCCTTGGCAGGGCTCAGGCACCGGCTGCTGCTGCTGCTGAGAAACAGCTCCAGGAGTTTCCAGAGCTGGTCCCTCCACAGAGCTGTGGGAACACACATGACTCAAACAGGTCTCCAAAACCACCTGCTGTTGGCTTCCAGCTCCGTTTGGCATCTGAGACCAGGCAATAAAGTCATCAGAAACCTGTTGTGTTCCTCTGGAAAGCCATGAGAACACAAACATGTCTTTCTCTGTCCCTCCTCTACTCTGCACACTCTAAGACGAAGGATCTCTCCAGAGAAAAGCAGACAGACAGCCTGGATTGGACCTCTACAGGCTCCAAGGATTCCTCTAGCAAAGCACTAGAGACATGTGGAAGACTCCAGTCCACAGAGTGTGTCTCAAGGAGTGAGCACAGAGTGGGCACTGTGCTGCATTCTTCACCAGCAGAACAGTTTCTCAGCACAGAGCCCAAGCCTGGATCTCCTGGCTTTCATTGAAAACACAACGAAGCTGCTGAAACCAGCAGAGCACAGTCTCCTTTGCTCCAAGACCTTGAATCCCTCCAGAGCTGACCTCCTCCACTTCCACCGTCTGGTGCTGAGCACCAGAAGATGGGCTGGGCACCGGTACAGAGCCCTGTCTGAAACCCAGGGCCCTATGCCATGAAGCACAGCTCCATCTCCTGAGCCTTCTCTCCACAAAGCTCCTCTACGTCCCCTCTGTCCTTCCCAGAGCAGGCAGTACCTGGTGCTCTCAGTCCCAGGGAATAGAAGGAGTCCATCAGCAGTAGGTACTCAGCTGCCTCCTGTCTCTGCTTCTGCAAAATGCCATCCTATCCCACCAAACACAGCTCCACCTTCCCCCACTCAGGTCCTGGAGCAACAGGGTCAAAGGCTCAGCTCCAGCTGTTTCTAGTGACACAGTGCTGTCCCCAGTCTGCAGTGCCCCAAAGCACTCAGCAAAGGGGCTGGTGCCCAGCTCCCACTGAGAGATAGGGAAACTGCACCCAGAAGAGCTAAACGGGTCTCTGTCCCCAGAGAGGGGATCAGCACCAGCACACACTGGTTTCCCAGTCCAGCACAAGATGTGCCCACAGCCCAGCTGCTAGGGGTAGAGAGCAGGGAGAGGGAAATGAGTGCTGTGAGCCCATTAGGAACACCACACCAGGTGAGGACTAGCCCAGGGCTGGCAACTGCTGCAGGAGATGTGGCTCATGACACACACCACAGCTGACGGGAATTGCTTTTTCCCTTCTCCACATCAGCTCTCAGGAAATGGGAGCTGTGGAGAATCACTGCAGTGGAACAGGAGACAAGAGGAAACAAGCATCCCCCTGGCAGACAGGTCCTGTTGAAAGGGATCGGCTTTTATTCAGTATTTATTGCTGGCTCTGTTGATTCCCAAACCCAACCTGCAGGTCTAAACAAAACAGTGTTGCCTAGTTGGGTGAATGGTGAAGTGAGCAGTCAGCCCTTCTTCTTGGTTAGTTTAGAGATCAGTTACCTTCAACTTCGACAGCCACCGAGGGGTTATCAGAGAGACAGGCAGAGCTCCATTGCTGAGATTAGAACATTAACACCAGTGTGTCCCCAGCAGTCGACCTAGCAGGGCACGGAAGGACATGGCATTATCCTCAAGAGCTGGACTCATCTTTCCATGCTTACAGCCTGGTTCACTTCCAATCCCAGCAGCGCAGGGATCCAGCCATTCTCCACAACATCTGCTCCATGAAAAAGTGAGGGCTTTCATTGCCAATGGATGTATCGGAGCGCAGAGCAGCACCATTGCTGTCCTCGCACCCCATCACCTCAGTATTTTGAAGTTCTGGGGAGGACTGATGGCTCAGCAGGAGCCTCCTGATGCCAAGTGAAGGTGGGAGGAAAGTCCTTGTCAAGCTCGAGCCCTCTGAACCGTGAGGTGCTCCTCAGCTGAAGGAGGAATCGGGTGTCTGCTGATCACAGCTTCATTCTGATACTGTGGAGTTGATTCAAACTCAGAAAGACTTTGAACTGGATCTTCCCCAGAGGTCCTCAGGCCCAGTTCCCTGTGCCCCACAACCTGTTAGTGCGTTGGCCACACAGCAACTACAGCGATGGCAATGAGCAGCAGCACGATCACCACCAGCATTCCTGGAAGAGATGAAACCACATTAAGGTTGCTGCCTTCATCTTTTACAACTGCAGTTACAGTCTTCATACAAGTGCTGCTCCCCTTCCCAGCCAAGACTGGTTTCCCTCCTGCTCACCCCACACAAGCTCCTCACCAGGTCCCTGCAGACCCACGGCCGGAGCAGCAACATGTGCTCAGAGCCCCTGTCAGCAGGGTGGTTCTTTCTCTTCCTGATCCTTCAAATTAACAGTTCAAGCACTGCCTGTGGGGCATCTTCCCCCTTAAAGGCCCACTGTGCCGAGCCCAAGGGGTCTCTGGACTCACGGCAAGGCCAGAGAAGCTTTTCTGGAACCCCTCTGCACCATCCCACAGGGACAAAGGAGTATTCCAAAGGAAATCCAAACTGCATCAGGAAATTGTTTCCAGCACAGATCGCTCCTGTGCTGAGACAGAGCAACACCAGCTCTCACAGGAGGATGAGGACGGACCAGCACTACAGAATCCCCTGGTGCTCTGCCCAGCTGGGTGCCACAAAGACTCTGTGGGCTCCTTTCTGCCCCAGACCATCCTGGTTGCCCAGCAGCAGTTAAGGACTAAGGTGAGGTTACACAACTTGACAATTACTTTTCCCGTGGGGCCCTGCTTGCTGCTCTGACTGACAGTGCGAAGAAAAGCTGGATGATGGAGGCTGTTCAGATGGATCCAGCCAAGCAGCGAGGCAGAATTTTCCTCTCGATAAGGCTCCTGCTGGAGAAAATGGATCCTCCTGAGTTCCCCCTTTTTAGGATAACTCTCCCTTTTCTCTTCCCAGAGGGAAGGAGGTCAAGTTTTACTGGTAACAAATCCCTGTGGTCCACCCCATCCCCTCCCTGAGCAGCCCCAGGACCTCTGCCTGCTTCAGAAACCAGCACCACACACAAGGGCAGCCCTGGGGGTTAAACCATCGCTTCATTAGGAGGTTTCTGTTTCATTGAGTGTCTGCTCCCTCCTCTCCTCCTGTCTCAGCTCTGGGAACACATTTAGGGCTCCAAGAGCGGAAAAAATGTCCCTTCTCTTGGGCCGCTCACAGCTGCCTGTTATTCAGCCACTTACACTGTTTACAAGCCCAGCTCCTGGCAATTAAAAAAGGATGTATTCAAGTAAACTCCTCTTTCCAAGCTGGAAAAGGATATTAGACCTGGCTTTGTGTAAATAGTGTCATGTTTTCTGGGCAGAAACACTTCCCCTGCCAGAGGTCCCAGATTTTTTTCCAGGGAAATAAGAGTTGCCACAACCAGTGGGTTTTTCTGTTTCACGCTCAGTTGAGACTGTTTGTGGTCTGAAGTGGGACTGAGCAGCAACTCACTGTCACCAGCTCTGGGTCTCTGCTACTGAGCCTCTGCCTCACAGGAAACGCTGATGACAGACGTGGCAGCAGCTCCATATGCTCCCCTGGGGATGTCTGAGGACTGGGACAGGAGGATAGAAAACTGCTTAATAAGCTTATTATAACTGCTTATTGATAGTTCTGAACCTGGAGTACATGAGCCTAATGCCCTGGCCTGTTCCTGCTGCTCTCTCTGTACCCCTGTCAAGGGCTTGGGTTTGGTTCTGATGTCACAACCCTGCTGGGCACCTATGTTTGTCCCAGCACCGGCAACCTGGCAAGTGAAGTAATTAGGGAAGAATCCCAGGAGGTGCTCCTGCTGCTCCTGGCTGGGCTCTGGGTCCTCAGGCTGCTCAGTGTCCATCAGCTGGATCTCAGGCCACATGCGGGCTGCCTCCTCCAACCTGCCCGGATGGGTGACAGAGGGACATCACTGGGTTCTCAACGCCAGCCAAACACACAGCAACTCAAACCATTAATGAACCCACTGGAAACTTCTAGGGCTTATACGTTCTAGCCCGCTGCTTTCTACAACCGAATTCACATTTCACAGTCTTCACAGAGCCAGAAGCAAATAATTTCTTGAAATTAGGAGGAAATCAGAGCTGACGAAGCTGCCCCGTTCCCGCTCCCTGTAGTGTTTCACACTGGAGGTAGAAGGTTTAGAAGGTGCAAATCCTTTGCACAGGTTCAGCGCAGCACAGTTTATGGACTTCAGCAATTATGGGATGGCCAAGGTCTGCTGCTTGGAAAATATTGCAGAAGTGTGAGGTAGCAGCGATACAAAGGGGAGCTAATGGGGTGTAATTAATCTCTGACAACCCCGAAGGAAAACTGCCCATAACCCCACAATCATTACACAGCGGGACTGGGGGAGTGGGGGAACTCGTAAATGTTGCTAATGGGCAGCAGTAGAAGGAGCAGGAAACAGGGATGTTCAGGGCAGCAGGAGTGGGACAGTGAAACAAAATGACCTTCATTTCCTTCCCGGAAAGGGACTGGTGTTAAAAACTCAGAGCCACTTCCCAGTTTCCCAAAGCAGTGGCAGGCACCCGTCCCCAAGGGAGCTGGGCAGCAGAGGTGCTGGTGCCAGTGCCATCCCGTCCAACCACCAGCACTACTAGCACTAATGGGGATGCCAGCACAGACACAACAGGACAGACCAACAGGACGACATGAGGTGCTAACAGCTCAAGAACTTCAAAGCACCTCCTCCATGACAGAGACCAGCTGTGCTGCATATTTCCCCCCAAAATTATGGAGCAGCAGATGAGAAGGATGTGAAGCTTTTCAAGCCTCATAGGGCACCCCCTGCTCTCATCCCAGAGCCAGCAGATAGGAGCTGTCAGCAATTATCTGCTGGAGGTTCCCTGCTGGCTCTGCCTTCTTTGTTTTTTTTTGCTCAAGCCCTATGAAATAGAAATATTGCCTCAAAGAGAAGTTCAGGAACCAGAGCTGCTAACAAAGTCAATGGAGAAGAAAAAAAGGACGAGAATCCTGCACAAAGCAACACAGTGATTTGAACAGAAATTCAGAGTGTGTTGCTCAGAGTGGGGTGGGAAGTGCTTGTGAGACCTCACCTAAAGTCCTGTGTCTAGCTCTGGAGCTCCCAACACCAGAAGTATGAGGAGCTGTTGGAGCAGGTCCAGAGAAGGCCACGAAAATGCTCAGAGGGCTGGAGCTCCTCTGCTCTGGGGACAGGCTGAGAGAGTTGGGGTTGTTCATCCTGAAGAGAAGGCTCCATGGGGACCTTAGAGTGACCTTCCAACCCCTGAAAGGGGCTGTCAGAAGTCTGGGGAAGATTGTTCACAAGAGCAGGGAATGATAGGACTAGGGGTCACGGTTTGAAGCTGGAAAAGGGCAGAGTAAGGCTGGACAGGAGGAAAAAGGTCTGGAATCTGAGGGTGGAGGGTCCCTGGAACAGGCTGCCCAGAGAGGAGGTAGAGGCCCCATCCCTGTAGCCATTGAAGGTCAGGCTGGCTGGGGCTCTGGGCAATCTAGTCTGGTGAGTGATGGCCCTGCTTACTGTGGGGGTGTTGGACTAGATGACCTCTGGAGGTCCTTTCCAACCCAACACAGTCTTGTACAATTATGCAACAATTAATGAAGGCAGGTTGAAGAAAGTGCAGTGAAGCTCCATCAGCTACTGAGTCTGAGCCAGTGCTGTTTCAGTTCAGAGGAAGGAATGTTCTCAGCACAGTGTGATCTGGGTCTCCTCACCATGCCCATGAGTGCTGGCAGTCAGGCTATTTTGCCAGGCTTCAATCCTCCTGCTGAGATCAGTGGTGCCACTGCACATCACCCCAACACCAAGCCCTTGTCCCTGGGCCACAGCAGGGCCTCAGCACTGAAAACCAATAAAGCCTTCACCAAGAAGATGTCAAGAGCCAATATTCAGTTCTAAGATGGAAAGGAAAGGTTACAACAGCCGTAATTTCTCTTTAGGTTACAACTGCTCTTCAGTTCATCTCCTAGTACCTGTCCAGCCATGAGGGCAGGGACATGGGGCTCACACCACCCCCCATCCTCCGGAGGTCAGCTGGGGCAGCCCTGCTCCAAGTCATAGAATCACAGAGGGGTTTGGAAGGAGTTGGAAGGATCTTCAAAGTTCATGCAGTCCAACCCCTCCAGAGTAAGCAGGGTCATCTGCGAGCAGAGCAGGTTGCTCAGAGACTACATTTACGCCATTTCCTCAGGATTTATCTATCAGCTTTGAGGACCACTGGTTTGGGGCTCACCACAGACCCCGTTCCCACCACTCCCAGTTTTCTCTCACACAAACACCTTCCCAGCTGGGGTGCACATAGAAATTATCCCTCCAGGTTGGAATCTGCCAGGTGGGGTTTGGCCATCTAGAAAGTGGCTTGCAGGGAGTTTCCAGGAGTTACTGATCCATGTAAATACCAGCAATGCCTGAGGAATGGTGTTCAGCCAGACTGGAACTTTGCCCAGATGGGACTGTGGAAGTTCTCACCAGAAGACAGACCCCACTGAAAGCCCAGGCTCTCCGTGCCCTGCCAGACATACTCAGTGATGACAAAGCCCAGTCTCATGCAGGACAAGTCTAATAGACAATTTTATTTCCCTCTTTTCATCCCAACCTTCACTATTTTCCCATGGCAGCAACCTTGTTTGTGGCTTGGAGCTGCCCCACGCCAAGCTCCCTGTGGATCCAGCACCCGGCATGTGCCTACTCTCAGAACATCCCTGTCCTGTGGGCATGGAGCCCACGCTTCAGGCACCCCATGTCTGCTACAGCTATCCAAAATCCCAGTTGTGCTGCAGAGCTGTGAGAGGACAGAGAATGAGGAGCACTTCTGGTTCCTAACTCAGTAGAGGCACAGGGAGCCTTGTACCTCCAGCAACAGTGACAGACCAGCACAAGCACCGATGAGGAGAGAAGCCAATCCCTACCATCAGCCATCAGCCACCTTCTGGGTTCAGGACTCATCACGGCTTTCCATTTCCTTCAGCTGACTGTTCAGCCAGCTGACTGGAGGCATCTGGGACTCAGTGAACCCCACCTACCTGTCTTTAGAGCAGCTTTAACTCTTAAAGCTGACAATGGCTGGAGACCAGCAGAGATTGCTGCCCTCAAGCCTCACCGCCGACAGATCAGTGAGCCCTTGCAGCTGCCATACATAGCGGGTGACTGGGATTTGTGCCAGCTCTGTGACAGGGCAGTGTCTCCTGTAAAATACCCCCTTATTGTGCTGGATAGAATTCCTGAGAATCTGAGCAGGTTTAGGACCTGTCAGGAGTTCAAGAGCCTTTGAACAGGTAGCCAGGAACTTGGTCATAAATACATTGTGTCTTGACAGGTCCCTCTTGAATGAGGGTTTCAAGATTTCTGTTCTGCTTCTATCACGTCATTAAAATTGCTCTGCAGCCACAGAGAGCTGGGCATCAAGGTTTCATGTCCTATCAGCTGGAGATGCAGGTTCCCACAAGGTGTCTCGTGTTACAGCTTCCAAGGGGGAAGCCCCTGTAGAGGAGATACTTGCATCTTTGTCCTTTGGCATCTCCCACTTCGGGAACAAGATCCTGGTTCCATGTTCATAAACACAACCCAGCAAGATATGATACAGGGAGCGAGGATACCCCTGTTCAGAGACACAAGCCAGGCAGCAACACTGGGGCTCTTCCTTTCCACGCAAGGAGCAGGCATGTGATGCTGCTGTGTTTAGCTACCCAGCACCCCAAGCTAGAGCAGCAGCCATCACCAGCCTCAAAGCTCAAGAGCAAAGCCTGCCAGGTAGTGGCTGATACACCCAGGGTTTCACAGGTCACATCCAAGGTCTCAGTTGGCAACACTACTGTGTCCTTCTGCCTTGGAGGCATCAGACCAGGTCCACCCTACTACTCTTCAATCCAAGGCCATCAGTAAAGACACAAGACACCCACACCAAGATGCTGAGAGACACCCACTGCTGTCTCTTGAGCACCAGCCCAGCTTGGGCAGCCACTGAAAGTACCCACTCACAGGGAGAACATCCCAAATGCTTCCAAAGCATACTGGGAGGGTTTAGGAAAGCAAATGCCAAGGGATTTGCCCATGATTGCTGAGGTCTGGACTCAATGAGCAAAGAAATCTCTTGCAGCTCCCACTGCAGTAGCTAGTGCACAGAGGATCAGACGGTCCTTATAAACAGGGTAAGTGGGAGCGTGTGACTGGGGTCTCCTTCACACGGGGCTGCAGGGCCACAGATTCTCTTTCAGGTTCTGAGTGCTCTGGCAGTTCCTCCCAGTCGGAGAGCAACCATGGCCTTCTGGACACAGACTGGACCACCATGATCCCCATCTGTCATCCCCAGATTGAGCCAGCTGGACACCATAGAGGTAGGAAGCAGCTGCTCTCTGGGCGAGCTCCACGGCTGTGTGGGCTCCCTGCCCTTTCAGAATATGGAGCTTGTTGAGGAAGCAAACACAACCATGCTCTGGCTGCTGCTGCTGCTTTCTGGATGTTGAAATCAACACTGATTTCAGCCCATTAAAGAAGTATTTCTAAGGCATGTGTGTGTCTGTGCCCAATCATCTGCCCTGGCTTTCCAGCCAAGTCCATCCCAACAACACCGAGCTTGCAGCTAGCAAATTCCACCCCAAAAATGCCCTGTCCCTACCTGCGATGTCCCCAGCAATGCCAGGGAGGAGCAGGAAAAGCAGCTTCACAATAAGCCCTGAGCATCCTCCAGCACGTTCTTGGTGACTGTTTCTGAGAACAGGAGTTTTGCTCAGGGTATTCAGCTGATTTGGGTAGTGCATCATTCCTGATAAGGCAGAAGGTTCAGCACTCGTGCCTTTTACAGATGATAAAATAAGACTAAAGAGCTCGCTGTGATTTTAAAGAGCCTGCTATGGCGTTACATTACCCTCAGAAAGCCAAGAAAGTCACTTTCTCCCAGAACCGTCTGTGCTGAAGTTTATCCTAAGTCCTCTTTTACAGGCGGCACGGAGCGCTAACTTATAAACACATATTCGTGGTTTTATAGGGCAGTGGAGAAGCAGAGAAAAGAGGGGAGTTTCCATAAGAGGCTGTAGAGGCTGCTTTCATTAAGAACTGCTTTTTAATGGCAACCCAACCCAAACTTTATCTGTTTTTTCAGCGAGTTAATTTTAAGCCCGTGTTGCCAGATATATGGCAGAAACCCTGCCCAGATCAGTTCAAAGCCCTGATTTCCAAGGCAGCAGAGAACCAACCCGGACGGTTGACCCCAAATCCGATGCACATACCTAACACTCCAGTTTACCATGGCAAGTGCCCCAAGAAATCCATCTTGCTGTCCTTTAGGTTCCCTAAATAAAACCCCGCCAAAAACCAAACACTTTCTGCTCCCTCTCTCCCCCAAAGCTATAAAAAATATAATCTTTCCTCCTAACATGTTCCTTGTTTGGGGCGAGACGGGGTATCCAATTTGTATTGCATTAGGAACCACTTCTGCACAAATCCCCTGCTATGAAGCTGGCGTGGATGTAAACCCGCCCTGCTTCCTACACCTGCAGCATTGAAACCATCTCTCCCGAGGCTTGTTCTTTATTAGCTTTGTGACAGCCAAGCCTTTTCTTGGGCGATAGGTCTGAGGAAAACGCTGCGATCGCACATTATCCTCCACCCCCGCCTGCCCAGAGGAACCTGGCCGTTATTGCTTTTGACCTTCCTTTTGAGCCGGTCTGACTCGAGAAATTTAACACTGCACTCGTACCTCTCAACTCTGACATCAAAATCATTGGCAGAGCTCGAAGAAATCAAGAACAGGCTCAGCGAGTGGTTATTAAAGGCTTCAAGCACCCATGTGTTTGGTTCGGTCTAGAGGAATAAGGGGGGGGAGGGAAAAGTGGCTTCTCAAAAATAAAAGCTGAGCTCTTTGGAAACAACAAGCATGTAGTTATTAGTTCCTTATTTGGATAAAAGAAAAACTAGGGTCATTCCTGTGTAAGATGAAAAAGCCCCCCTGGTTTTCTGTGTTAGCCCACATTTGGAGCTCTGAAAGCGGTGCTGGATCAATGTGAAGAAGTGATTTCTCTGAGTCAAAGGTGCAGACGCGGTTAACAGACGGCAACTCAACATTGTTAGGAAGAAGTTGACTCCTGAGAGAGTGGTTGGGCACTGGAACTGACCAGGCTGACCAGGGAGGTGGTGGAGTAACCATCCCTGGAGCTGTTTAAAAAACAAGCAGATAGAGCACTTGAGGCCATGGTCTAGGGGTTAGGGAGATGTCAGGATGAGGGGGACTTGATCCTGGAGGTCCTTTCCAGCATCTATGATGCTATGATTACTTCACATGTTTTCAAGATGCAGTTGGGTGATTTCTTGTCATGCTGGGGGTTGGAGCATCACTTCCCACACCGATGAGTCTATTGTTCACTGGAGCCTTTGATCATGGCATGAAAATACTTCACATTCCTGATAGCAAGACCTGCTGGCAAACAAAGTGGGGCTGAACAAGAGCAGGAGAAACCCCACCAGTATGACAAGCCAGCCACGTCTAGCCTCAGGAGCAGCACGGGCTGAGTTTCCATTCAGAACACTTATTGCTTCAGCAATCAACTAATCCCAAGCACTCACCCAAACCACATGCACATGGAAGGAAGTGAGATAAGTGTTGCCCTTAATCCATTATTGTTTAACTTCAACTGGCCTTTTTTTTTAACTTATTTTTCAAGTGAGGAACACATGCCAGAGCACCCCCAGCTGAGCCACCTCATGCTCTCCCCAAATGTGATAGACGCCGCTCAAACCCAACCTTGTGTGAACCACAGCAGTGTTAGGAACCTTCAATCACAGGTCAACATCACTGATGCTTTAGCTGGTCCATGTGAAGGTTAACTTCCTGCCTTTGGTTTTGGTTGGGAGGATCCAGCAGTTCAACATGCTGTATAAAGGTACTCTAAGTTCACACAGTTCCTTAGCCTCCTGCCCTGATCTGAGAAGCAAGAGGAGAAAGGCATCTGAAGGACAGGACAGGCTTCCTAAGGAAATGAAGACAGAAATAATTTTACCTTCTGAGCCACCAGAGTGAAGCAGAGAGAAAGGCAAGACAGCTGTTTGGATGTGAAGACAAGAACTCAGCTGCCATGAGGTTTAACAGTGAGAGGAGCCTGCGGGAAAGGGAACACTTTGAGCTAAATCTGTCTTTTCTTTAAATAGCAGAAGGTAGTTCAGAGAGGACAACCTAGGAGAAATGGTACGATAAACCTCAAAGACAAAACTGCTGAACCAAAGAGCCTTAAAGTGATTTGCACACACCTGAGCACCTTCCACAAAAATACCTGCCATAGAGTCTTTGCACTGGCCTCACCTGGGCACAAAGAGCAGAAGTAAGAGGCAACAGCTTCTCCAAACTTCCCACCCCACAAATCCCAACCTTAACCAGACCCTTTACAGCATCTCTCTAACTGAGCTCTCAATAAAAGAAGGACATTGAGGGGCTGGAGTGGGTCCAGAGAAGGACAACAGGGCTGGAGAATGGTCTCATCCTTATTAGGAGCAGCTGAGGGAGCTGGGATTGGTTAGTCTAAAGCAAAAGAGGTTGAAAGGAGTCTACAGCTACCTGTAGAGGATGTAAGAGATGTGGGGGTTGGTCTCCTGATGGGGCAAGAGGACATGGGGCCTCAAGTTGAACCAGAGGAAGTTTAGGTTGAAGTTTAGTTTTAGGAAAGCATCTTCACTGAAAGTGTCCTTAGGTTTTGGAACAGGGAGGGGGTGGAACTGCCATCCATTAATGTCTTTCACTGTTGTGGAGATACGGTGCTCAGGGAGAGTTTAGTGGTGGGTTGGGACAGTTGAGGTAATGCTTGGATTTGATGATCTTCAAGGACTTTTCCAACTGAAACGATTCAATGATTCTCTGATTCAATGCTAAAAGAAATCCCTGATAGAGCAGGATCCTGCATCCCTGCCCAGCCAAGGACAACTGCACTGAGTCACCTCTCAGTGCCTCCCTACTCTCATCTCTCACTTTGACTCAGACCTGGCAGCCTCTCCCCATCTCTGCCTGATGCTCCTTTCTGCTGGGTGAGCTGGGGCAGCACCAGATGCAGATGCCCAGAGTCATCTAGGAGATCAAGCAGCTCCCAGCAAGCCAGAAACTGGAAAATTCTCGTGACTTTTTTCCTTTTGTACTTCTAGAGCGACTTTACGGACTTTCCTTCCTCATCCCTGCACTGCTATTATCAAACTCTTTCCAACCCCAAAGGTCATGGGCAGGCATAGTTACAGGGATTTTTTGCATGTGGCTCATTTTGCTCCCCCTCCCCCCGCCCCCAAGTTTGTTTTCTGATGAAAGCAGCACGCACACTTTCCAGCTCTCCCTGCTCCAGACTCTCAAGCATCCTTTCCCTTACATAAGTGATGCCAATTAACAGGATCGCTCAGGCGCTGCTCTGCATTTCTGAACCACTCTGTTACAACTTGGAATGGGGCTCCTTGCAATTTCAGAAAACTTCAATGTGCACCAGAGGTTTCCCAGAAGAAAGGAAACAAAACAAACCCAAACGCGAGCACAAAAGTCCCCCTCTTGCACATGAGGTTCGACCCAATGAAGCCAGAGTTGTCACCGGAACCTTCTGTTCTGCCATAAGCTTAGTGAAAATCTGCTGGCAAGAGTGAGGAAGTGCAAGTTTGATGGGACACCCTCCTCTCTGGGTTTAGCAGAAGTTATCCCCCAACACCACTGAGGGTGATGGGTGATGGAGGGCAGAAGCAGTGTCTGGCATGGATCACAGCTTCATGAACCATTCTGGAGATACGAGCTGTGAGCCAAAGAGGGTGAAGGACAGCCATGTGAAGCTTCCCTTGCAAGAAGCCAATGATCTAAGAAAATCCAGAGGTTATCTCCCACAGCAGCACAAGTCCCAGGTCACTAAGAGAATCCTCACTGCATTAGAAATACGGAGCTTTATCAGATGCAGCAGTGGCTGCAAGGGGAGTCACCAGTCTGGGGTCAAGGAGAGCTGAACCCCAGAGCTGGGGTGTTTGCTGCCTCCCATGGTGCCACAATGGCTAGTGTTCTCTTCACATGCACCTTCTGTAGCTCGGTCTCACTCAACAGCTCCTGATGCAGCACAGAGCACAGAAGCTGCAGCCCAGCTGGCAAACTGGGCAAGGTTTTGCTCAAAAACTGGCTGTGCCAGGCAGCAGCAGAGCCCCCAGAGCCAGTACCTGCAGCCAGCGGGGAAAAGGCAGAAGACATGACAGATGATCTCAGCAGGGGACTGTTGTTCCTCCACTACTTTCCCCAGTAAAAACAAACGGGGAAAAAAAATAATCAGAAAATGAAAGGAGTGCTCTGCTGGGCTGGTGCAGGAGGGGACATCTGCCTGCATCCATCTGCCACCAGCCTGACACCTCGCTCTTTGTTTTTCAGTAGGGTCAGTTTTCTACCATTATTGCTCCCAGCACTGCCTCACCAGGACACCAGTGCCAGGACAAGGGAAAAGATGGGACCACGGAGAGAGGGAGCAGGTAACCAGCAGCTCTGCTCAGACGCATCAGTGAACTGTCAGTTGAGAAACTATCATCTTCTACCTCTTTGTTCCACACTGGAACCAGCACAGGGATTCTTTACTCCCTGGTTAGATGGCTACGCTGCAGCACCAGGACACTTCCAAAATGTTCAAACCATCAACTACCAAAGCCATTGCTATCAAAAAAAGAAATGTAACTCCTCTCAGCTCAAATGAGTGGGATTCAGTGCAGCAACCAAACTGCAGTCGTCCCGCTCTAACTGAACCCACAAGAGGAGCTTCTCTCAGCAGACACTGACCACAGAGAAAAAATTATAGCAGAAAATAAACTAATAAATCATATAGTGTTCAACCAAGTCATTTAAGGTCAGATTAAGTGTTCTTGAAGTCTGGACCATGTGTCTTCCATTTAACAGAGTGCCCTGCCTGCCCAGGAATTGTAAGAACTTTTGAAAAGGGGATGCTGGCTCCTAAGTCCTCGGGATATTTGACCGCGTGGTCAGGAGGGTTCAGATTTACATACAAATTGCTAAGTTACTAAATGGCTTCCTCAGAGCAAGAAACGGGGGTGGAAACGAGAGAATATTTAATGATTAGTTCCTTATGGCTCCAGCATTCTTGAAGCATATTTCTTGCAGTCCCTGGAACACGCCTGCATTCTTGATTGCAAAATGGCAATAAGTGATTTCCTTTAAAAGCCTCGTCTTTTATTGGAATACTAAAAATACCCTGCTAGCCCCACTGCACTCGCTCTCTTTCCTGGACAGGCCCCATTGCCCCTGATGTATTCTATTTTGAAGACGGCAATAAACATTTCAGCATGGGCTGTTCAATCCACTTCATAATAGATCCTACGTTTCCACTGGAGCCCCTACTAGCTCCATCAATCATCTTTACACAGTCTTCAGCATGAGAAACTCCAGTTTGAAAGTAGAGTGGATTTTTGTTACTTTTTTCCCTTTTTCAAAATTCAAAATGGGTGCAAACCAGTGGGGAATGAAATGACTGGCAACTGGAGTTAAGGAGCTACAGAGATGGTCCCACAAAACAGAGCTGTCGTGGTGGCTAAAGCTGCACTGTGCAGTGCTGGTCCTGTCAGGTCACTGGGCACAAACCTACTGGAAGACGATGCTCGGTGGGATGAAGCTCAGGAAAAATGGTATCCACATCCCCTACATCTGAACAAACATGGGGTTTGACTCTGAGATACTCTGGCTGTTGCTGATCCTTTAAAAGCCCCAGATGAAGATTAATGAATCTGAGCTGGTTACACACACCCAACAATCCTTTTGTTTTTCCAGCCTATATGGCCTCCAAGCCTGAACTGTTCTCCCCATTATGACTCTCCATCTGCAGCAGACCTCAGAGAACAGCCCAGAGGGACACTCTCAGGTACTCAATGAGGAGGCTACTGCACAGACCACTCCAGAAGGGACAGAATTCTGAGTTCCAGAGCCAGCTCCACAGGTCAAGGAACTGCTTGAGAGGGTCCAGCAGAGAGCCACAAAGGTGATGGAGGGAGTGGAGCATCTCCCTGATGAGGAAAGGCTGAAGAAGTTGGGTCTCTTTAGCTTGGAATAAAGGAGACTGAGGGGTGACCCCATTCACATTGATCAATATGGAAAGGGTGGGTGTCAGGAGGAAGGAGCCAGACGCTGCTCAGTGGCACCCAATGATAGGACAAGGGGAACGGGTGTCAGCTGGAACAGAGGAGGTTCCACATGAAGACAAGAAGAAACTTATTCCTGGTGAGGGTGACAGAACACTGGAAGGGGCTGCCCAGGGAGGTTGTGGAGTCTCTTTCTCTGAAGACATTTAAAACCCACCTGGACTATTCCTGTGCGACTGGATCCAGGGGATCCTGCTCTGGCAGGGGGACTGGACTGGATCTTTTGAGGTCCCTTCCAATCCCTAACACTCTGTGATTCTTTCAGTCTGGCTCTTTTAACATCTAAGACCCTTGGCTGAGACCTCACTGATTTTGAAGTCAGTACCAACTGACTCAAATCAATAGCTCTGCCCTCAGCTCTGCAAAAATACATCATACAATTCCTGATGCAGATCTTTTTCTCGAGAACAGTGTTTTCCCAGTTCAAAGCACAATCCTGCTTTTAGAAACTTGCTCAACCTTTGGCAGGCCAGCCTCACCAGCACACAAAACTGCCGAAACCAGTAACCAAGCAGGTTGCATTAATACCGCATCCAGCTGCTAGCAACTCTAAGAACCTTCTGAAAATGCCAAGGGAAACAGGCTGGGTGGAGCGATCTCTCACAAACAGCAGAGCCAATAAACACAGAGCTGTGATAAGGAATGAGCTTGGACTTGCACAATCACTTCTGAAAGTTTCTGGAAAACAGGAATCTGAAAGAGCAGGAGGCTGCTAAAGAAACCCAGTTCAGTAGTGACAGAAACAGCTTCTGATGCCGATGGAGCGGGGAATTTAATCCTTGCTGAATTCCTCACATCATTTATATGTTAACAGAAGTTTCTTCTCCAAAAAAAGAAGACAAGGCTTCTCTGGAAGCCCACACACAAAGATTGCTAACTGCGATGTGCTGGTGCACCAACAGAACTATTCTGGGGTTGGGAGGCTGCGCTGGCTCATGTGTCACAATGGCTACTTTGCTCTGCATCAGCTCCTCACTCCTGACTTGAGTGGAGCCAAGCCTGCATAATTTATACATGTGAGGTACAAGAGGTCCTCTCTCATTTTGTATTTAAAATGAAAAACGAAAGAGAGTAGGCAGGAGGGCAAAACCACACTAGCATTTCATCTTACCTGCCTAAACCTCGAGAAGTTTACAAGCTCTTAACTCCTATCCTGCTGTTATCCTCCACGACAGCTCCACGCTGCCCCACGAAATTCTTCAAAGGAAACACAGAAATAATTGCTCTGGGAATAAAGTAATGGGAAAAATCTGTCCTGGGTGACCCAACAACATGGACTGAGTGGGCTGCACCCAGGGGATGGCAGTGACAGCTTTGAACAGCCTCTGCTCACCCGGTCACCTGTGGAGACTTCTGTTTGCCATGGAGAAAAACCCAGAAGAGCAGCAGGACAACCTGCAGAGAGTGGAACATTTCGGAAACTCATCTTCTCCTTTGCACCATATTCTCCCATTGGAGACCGTTTTCCTCTTCCAGCTCCTGAAGTTTATTACTAGATGTGTTTGGGGCTTCACATAGAGAAAAGTGTCAAATTGAAAACTGGTCTGTGTAAAGAATGAGCCCATCAGAGAACCCTAGTATCATAGAACAGTTTTGGCTGGAAGAGACCCTCAAGACCATTGAGTTCAACTTTTTTCCTAGCCCTATCATCACCACTAAACTCTGTCCCCCAGTGCAACAGCTACCCTTAGCTTCAACACCTCCAGGCATGGGGACTCAAACTCCTCCCTGGGCAACCAACAAGAGTGAAACTACTCAGGAGCAAAAACATGCTGCCTGATTTACAGAGGAATTGTTTTTCCTTATGTCTGATCCCAGAGTTACATCTATAGAGCTTATTCCCCTCACCCTTCTGAGGGGAGAAGAAAACCCCACACTGCAATGCAGGATATAAATCAGAGTGGATCATTTGTCTGAGCCCATGGCTGCCCTGAGCGCAGGATGCTGCAGCTGCTTTTGCAATTGCTCTGTTTTGATAGCGTTACCAGCAGTGTCCCTTATTAATCATGTTGCCACTAACAGTCCCTCTGGAGTATTTGCTTATCCTATACTTGGCCAAATTGTTGTGCTTTCCTTGTCATTTATTAAAAACTCGCCAAGGATGACCATGGTTAAACAAACTACAAAAGGAGGGGAAGGAGGAATGAGGGGCTGGGGGAAAATCACCTTTAACCATGAATGTTCCTCCATTCCCCAAAAGAAACCCCCCATAAAACATCCAATTTCAGTCTTTGTTCTGTTTCTCTGAGCAGCTCAAGTAGTAAGGCTGAAATACTACAACATACAGAGCATTACCATTCCATAAACACTGTCCTGGATGCTACTATTTGAGCCCAGGATCATATGAAGCTCAGTCCTAGCTCAATCCATCAGTGCCCTGAAATCAATGAACTTATTCCAGCCTGCAGTGTTCTGGGAGCTGCACTGAAGAGCTTTGCTGGAGGAAGAACAAAGCGCTTGGCACCCCGCGGAACTGAACCCTGCTGAGGTGTGAGACGTTTCCAAACGCTTCTCATTAACCAAAAGAATCCTCAATTAAGAAAGTTGCAGTTGCTTGGTTGACAGAATAAAAGCCACGTTCTGCACAGCATCCCGTGCTCCCTGCTCTGGCAATGTGCAACTCCATCCCAGTGCCAGGCATGGGACAGACAAAGGTGGCCAGTACTACACTGGCATCTAAAGAGGACTGAGGCTGGGAGAAGGCCAGTGGCAAACCAGGGCAGCACCAAGTGTGACCAGCAGGTTGAGGACTGGTTTCTTCCTCCTCTACATCTGGAGTCCTGCATCCAGTTCTGGGCTCCCCAGCTGAAGAGAGAACAGCTGGAGAAAGTTCAACACAGAGCCTCACTGGCTACTCAGCCAGGTCTGAGTTGATCTGGGGGTAGAGGGGGTCTATGAATTGTCCACCACAAGAGCAGAAGCAACACAGCAAAAATGGGCTGGAAACCTGAAAAATCAACCAAGCTCAGTGTTGAGATGAGGAGGCTCAAACTCAGCATCTGCAGTAACCTCTGAAGCAGCCCTGAGTTGGGGACCAGAGCGTGCCTGAAGGAGCCAGATGCTGATGCAGAAGTGCTGCTCTCTGTGGTGACCTCATTTCTGAGGAGAATCTACACCACAACTCCTGAGTCATGTCACCAGGCAGAGACATATATGGGCAGCTCTAAAAGAATGTGAAGAGAATTCTTTTCCTTTTGCTAAGGTTTCCCCAAGCCCTGCCTCAGTGACTCCAACAGCTGCAGCATCAACGGGAGTCATCTGCAAACCGTTACTGCAGAGCACACTAGGTGCAAACTGCTGGGGCTGCAGGAAGATGCTTGTCAGAGCCTGATATCCAGCAAACCACAGAACACAGCAGTCGTGTAAATTAAACCCATTCTGTTTATCCAGAGCTTCCCAACCCTCTACTTTTCACACAGCCCCTCTGCACGAACTGACCCTGTCCCATAGACCCCATCTCAAAACAGGGATTTTATTCACAGCATTCAGTTTCAGGAGGAGGCAAATTAAAACCAGGGATGAAGGGATGCTGAGCCTCCCCTTGCTAGCACAATGAAGGTTTGGTCTAAGGAGATCCCAATAGCATTTAGAAGTCACCACTTCTAATGGAGCATCCGGAATTCCTTTGTAAATGAAGATGTGGACACAGCCATTAGTTTTTGCTTACTAGCAACATTTTTTTTTCCATTTCAGCATTGTCCACTGTGGTTTTCATGGCTTTGAGGGCAGATCTGGAGTATGATCAGCTGCCAAGAACATCTCCTAGTTAGTTGCTTTGCTCTTCACTCAGTAGCTGCTGTTAGCACAGCAGTTCTTATCTGAAAATCCAATAATCCTAGAAGTACCAAACATCATTTTCCCCTCAAGATTAGTTCTGCTAGAGGAAAACACCCTTGGGAAGGCAAAACACTGGGTTTTTTAAATCATTTTAGCTATCGAAACATGGTGCAGCCTTGCTCAAAGAACTCATCCTCCAGCCTGCCAGTGAACATGGGAACCCATTAACTCAAGCTGCCACAATTAACTCCCAGCATCTTCTTCAGACAATTCCCAGCTACTTGTCATACAAACAACCTGTGAGTTTCATTCTCCTGGCAAGGTTGCAGCAGGGATGAGTTACTGAGTTAAGCAGATTACTGGGGAAGGAGTCACACTCGAAGTCTCAGGAGATGATTAGAGCCTGGGAAATTCTGAGGCCAAATGCCCAGGCCCTAATAGAGCACATTTCATCCCTAGCCTCGCCAGCAGCATTAAGGAGTCTTCTCCCAGTGAGTTCAATTAGCTTCCCCTAAAAAACAAGGAAGATTAGGTCTAAAACTTTAGAGTGTGAAAAAGTTGTGGCAGCGTTTGGCAACTCAGCAGCTCATGTTTATAGCCATGGAGAGGGTGGGTGTCAGGAGGATGGAGCCAGGCTCTGCTCACTGACACCCACTGATATGACAAAGGGCAACGGGTGCCAGCTGGAGAAGAGGAGGTTCCATCTAAACAGAAGGAAGAGTGTTGTCCCTGTGAGGGTGGCGGAGCCCTGGTACAGGCTGTCCAAGGAGCATGTGGAGTCTCCTGCTCTGGAGACTTTCAAACCAGCCTGGACATAGCCCTGTGTGACCTGTCCTAGAGGATCCTGCTCTGGCAGGGGGGGTGGAATAGATGATCTCCAGAGATCCTTTCCTCCAGAGGTCCCTGTGATTCTGTGATTTTCTTTCAGTCAGAGAAGTATCAGCTATTTTTGAAGCAGCAATGCCACCAGCAGCTTCAGCAACATCAGCATCAGGAGTTGGCATGGGGCTGCTCAGTGGAATGTGGGCAGCACCTGGGGACTGTAGAGGGGAGGAAGAACAAGGCTTCTCCATCATAAACCTGATGTAGCAGAGCAGTTTGTGTAATCTGAAAGGGGAAAAACAAATAACCACATTCATGACAGCAATGGGAAAGGGCCTGGGCTGCTTTGCAGGAAGACAAGGAAGTCCCCAGCCAGGGTCTGTTTACCCTCATGGGTGATGGGTGATGCTTGTCTCTGCATTAAAACATCACCTGCCAGAAGGCAGGGACTGGGCTTGGGGCATTAACTGCCCAGGGTATAGGAGAAAGGGGCAGCAATTATGATGTTTCCCCCACTAACGGCTCTTTGTGAAGGGCAGGGGTGGGAGAGGCTGTTCCACAGAGGTTTCAGACAGGACTTTGTTAGATTCTCTTTTTAAAAGGCTGCTGGTTTAAGCCATGTCTACACAATCCCCCATTATCTACAAAATTACAAATTCCCCCTTTTCTTGCTCTATATAAAGTAACGCCGTCACGCTCGGCAAGCTGAGGGGGCTCTGAGTTCTCCCTCCTACCTGAGGTATTCCTGTCAAAGAGTTGACTTTAAAAATATCTGCCAGAGAGAAGTCTCTTATGCAAGGAGTTAGCTGAGGACTACTGAAGTGCAGTCTAGTTCGAGCAACAGCAACTCCACCATGAGAGTGCTCCGATATTTCAAAGAAGCCATGGGAAACTGCAGAAAAGCAGACAATCCAGCTGGAGAGAAGCACTGATCTTCTCAGGGAGCTATCAGCTGTGGAGAATGAGAATGTAAGGATGGAACTGGGGGCACTTGGGAACCACCTTCAGAAACACTGGAATTACCAACCATCAGACAGAAGCGCAGAACCACTCTGGCTGGAAAAGACCTTTAAGATCACCACACAGCCCCGGAACAGCATGTCCCAAATAACCCCTGTCTTTCACCCCACATCTCCAAGGCTTCTGAATCCCTCCAGACATGGGGACTCCCCCACTGCTCTGGGAAGCCTGGGCCAGGCCTAAGGAACCCTTGTAGGGAATAAATTGTTCCTCAGGGCCAATCTTAATCTCCCCTAGCTGAACTGAGTACTGTTCCTCTTGTCCTATCACTTCTTCCTGGGGAGAAGAGACCAACCCCCATCTCCATCCTCCTGAATTTCAGGGAGCTGTTGAAAGTAAGAAGGTTCTCCATTTTCATGGTTTGAAAATTACCAAATTTTCAAATTTTAATTGTGGTGCTTTTATGCTGAAAAAGGATTTTATTTTGACGTTGAAGGTAGCTTTCCTTGCAGACCTCCTGCATCAGTATCTGAACTCTACAGGTGATTGGTGGACCACCAGAGTCCATAAAAGGGAAAGTGCTTCCTGCTTCTTCATTTTTCTTCATTGTCTTCTTCACCATCATCACCTTCCTTCTGCTTCTCCCTAAACCATTACACCCCTGAACCTCCTTTTCTCTAGTTAAGCCCCATTCAGTTCCTTCAGCCGCTGGTCAGAGCGCTAGTGCTCCAGAACCCTTCTCAGCTCCATTGCCCTTCTCTGGACCCACTTTATCCCCTCAAAGTCCTTCTGGCAGCAAGTGAGGGGCTCAGACCTGACCTCAGGATTTCACACACAGCCTCACTGGTGCCCAGTCCAGGAGAAAAATACCTGCTCTGGTCCTGCTCTAGAAGTGACTAAGGCAGATTCCATCACTGCAACGGGCAGTTGAAGTCATCTTGGCAAGTAACGAGGGAAGGAGGACACTGCTAAGTAGGAAGCCCCAATCTTCTGAGCATCAGCCATGTCCACACACCTATGGATAAAATTTCACCCATTGATGCACCAGCCTATCAACCCCACAGTGATGCCTGCTGAGCTGCAGCAACAGACGGTTCATAAACAGCAGATCCCAAACAAACAGCTTCTGCACTCATCCTCATGCTCCACACTCCCAGCCTGCAGGACCAAACCGGCTGCCTGTCCCTGCAGAGGGCTACAACCAACAACCAGGGAGGTTTTTGACCTCAGACTCTGTACCTGACAAGCACAACCAAGATGAGGGGCTGTATCCATGTCAGGCCTGACTCCGTGTCAGTGCAACAAGTAGCGGCATCCAAGCAGCCATGCGTGCAGAGCAATCTGTAAGGGCAAACCTGGCACCTCCCAGGGCTGTGAAGCAACTCACAGCTTGTCTGAGCCAAGCGTGACAAACTCCGGATCATGTCCATGAAATCTGATGGCTTGACTCCAGTTCCTGTAGCACCTCTGGCTACAGCCAGAGCTGCACTCAGATGCTCCAGGAGCAGGTGAAGTGATGACACTTCAGATAGGCTTGAGGACCTGAGCACAGCCAAGCCCCAGGCACTCAGATGAGGACAACTGCACTGTCCTGTTCCATTAAGGAGCTACTGAGGTCAACCAGGGCAGGATGGGGCCAGTGCTGGCCAGGCAAAGGCAAGCAGTTAGCCACAGCAGTCACTGCACTGGTGCTCCCAGTTCCTCCCTTCATCCCTTAGGGCCACAAGGCCTTTCCTAGTACTCAGTTTCCAAGAACCTTTGCAGAAGAGCACAAACCTTTCAAGGAAAGCAGAAACAGTCACGAGTGCACAGAGTCAGGAAGCCAGCTCCTGCCTTTCTGATGCCCTGCTTCTTTCTTGACCAAAGCTGAATGAAACCTTTAAAAGAGATGCAGGTCTTCCTCATTATCTCAGAGCTACAGAGCCAATGAGGTGTCTCAGGTGAGCTAGACCACCACTAAAACCAGCTACCAAGCAGGACAGAGCCAAAATTACTCCTTACCTCATGCTTAGCTCTCCTGTGATCCTGCCAAATCAAGCAAGGGAGCAGACGACTGGAGCATTTATGCTGTAAAAATTGTTCAGTCATAACCCATAAAAATACCTGAACAGGCACCGATAGACACGCCAGGGTCACAAGCATTGACTGCCCCCCTTTAGGCACTGCTGCATCAGCCAGCCACAGCTAGCTGGGCTTATTAAGTCATTTAACATTTAAATAGTTCCCAATACCCTTTGATGATTTAACCATCTACTTAGCGCTAGAATTAGCAAGCCAAGATGACCACCAGAGAGCCATGAGCACCCCCTGACCTTCTCATTTACACAGTAGCAAATTAAAAGAATTTGTACTCTTCCATCCTTGGGAGATGGCCTCTGGTGTTTGGTTCCTCTGGCAGCTGAAACAAAAGTCATTGGCCCAACGGGAATAGACACCTGGACACCTTCAGCCTGGAGAAGAGAAGGTTCCAGGGAGGCTTTAGTGTGGCCTTTCAGTACCTAAAAGAGATGAGAAGACAGGAACAGAGTTTTCAGCAGGGGCTGCTGTGACAGGACAAGGGCTGATAGATGTAGACTAAAAGGAGATTCACACTAGACAGAAGAAAGAAATTGTTGCTGCTGAGGATAGCGAGACCCTTGCCCAGGTTGCCCAGAGGGTTGGTAGAAGCCTTATTCTTGGAACCACCCCAGGTCATGTTGGACCTTGGGGCTCTGAGCAACTTGTTCTGGTTGCAACGTCCCTGCTCACTGCAGCAGTGGCACTGGATGAACTTGGAAGGTGACTTCCAACCCAATGCAGTCTGTGATTCTGTGACATCCCAAGATAAAATTCAGTATTTCATATAATTACCAGAATTCAACTCTCCTTATCTTGACAGGATTTACACAGCACACAGTAGAGCAAGTCTCCAAACCCTCCAACTCCTTATTCCAAACCTAAAGCTAGACTCTCCTCCTGCAGGGTCTGCCCCACAGCCTGTTGAGTAGCTCCATGTTACAGCAACTCAGTCGGGGCTGGAGCAAATCCAGTCACAGAGAAGTCTCAGTGGAAGATCCCAGCACAGGAGCAGCTTTTCATCAGTGGGCAGGGCTGGCTGATAACAACTCAAGATATTCGCTGTGCAGCACGTTTGTCTCATAGAGCACTAACCGCAAACATACATGCCACGAATGCTTCAGTGCCGGCAGCGAAGCACACAGTAGAGCAGGACTTCATCTCCATCCAAACCCATCTGCCAACACAACAAGCATCTCAAATACCAGAGCTGGTGGCAAAGAAGCACAAGCGATTTCACAGTGCAGGACAGGCTACAAAGGACATGTCAGAACCCACAGGTCCAGAGCAAAGGGTACTAATGTTGTTATTACCAAAGTAACCAGCAAAGCAGGAGCAGCAGCATTGGAATTCATGTGCAGAAATTAAAAGACTTTCCCTTCCAGCAATGGGACATCTGAAAATCCCTTTCTCAATTCCATCTCCCACACAGACCTGAAGTTCCAAGAAAAACTGGTGACTGGCTTTAGACAGGTGGGAGTCAGGCTCTTTTCCCAGGCAACTAGTACCAGGGCGAGAGGGCATAGCCTAAAGCTGCCAGAGGAGGGGTAGGCTGGATATTAGGAAGCCCTTCCTCATGGAAAGGAGGATCAGAGCCTGGAATGGACTGCCCAGGGCTGTGGTGCAGTCCCCATCCTCCTCATCCCTGGAAGCGGTGAAGGACAGACTGGCTGTGACCCTTAGTGCCTTGATCTGGCCGATGGAGTGATGTTAGGTCCTGGGCTGGGCTGGGTGAGCTCCAAGGGCTTTGTCAGCCTCAATCCTTCTGTTATCCTGTGATTCTGTTTATCCTGCTCGCAAGTGACCTGAGTGTCTGCTAAAACACCCTCACCATTCTCAATAAAGTGTTTTGGAACAGGAAAGCACAGGAGGCAAAATTCACCAGAAGAAACCAATCCTTCTCACCTCAGGGATGTGGGACTGTCGCTGTCTGTAGCCCTGTGAAACTCTCAGCATGAATCACCTGGCACTGCCCATGTTTTTGTAGAAGGGCATTTTTCCCCTCCTCCCCTTTGAGTCTTTAATTCAAGATCAAGGTGGGGAAATGAATATTTGATGCATTTTACTTAAATGCCAGAAAAACATTAGCCGCTTCTCCAGCAGCAATGAGTCACTCTGGCTCTAACAAGGTGCTTTTCCAAAACTTTCCAGTGGGACTTCTGCCTTGCTGATGCTCCAGAGCTGAACACAAGCCACTGTCTGCTGGGATCCCCAAGGATTCCATAAACACAGCTGCAGTTAAAACACCCTGTGAACCTATGGGAGCAGCAAAGAGACTCTCTGAGGTGAACAAACCAGGAAGCTCCTTGCTCCTGGAGAGTTTATACTTTCCCAATGCCTTGAATGCAGTAGATTTGAGAGAGTTCTGCAATCGTAGCTGCTGTGTTACAGATCTAACCCTTGCGATAACAACACTGTGTGCTAGGAAACACCCACTGTTCATACACACCAACAAGCAACAAGCAGCAAAGGTCCAAACACCAGCATAAACCATCAGTTCACAATGCACAAGGGAGGGGGGTGAGCAAGCAGCTACCGCCTAACCACAAAGAAGCCCTTCCTAGCCCTGCGCCTGGAATTCCTCAGCTGAGGAATTGAAATAAGTTTATGAAAGTTACCAATAGATGATGGCTCTTCCCCCCATTCTTCCTCCACCACAGACAAGTTGTTCTCCTCTGCTAGACCCCAACTGCTTGAGCCAGGGGCTCTCCAATGTGATTAACAATTTCCCTTGTCCCAACATCCACCATAAACTACTGTCTGGGTTCTGTATCTTCAGGCAGCCCAATCACCTCCTTCTCTCTTCCCAAAGTGGTACCAGGGCTTCTCCTCAGGTTAACTTGCAGCCCCCAAACCTGCACCAGAGCAACAGCATGGGGACCAAGTGTTTTGGTTTGGATCTGAAGGCACCAGGCTTGTCCAGACACATGCCAACAGCCACCGAGAGTTCTTGGCCACTGGACTCTTGGTTGTAGTTGGTGGTTGTAGACCCTGAAATTCCAGTTCACCCCAAGGCTGGAGACACCCCTTGAACTGGAGTGGAAACACTTCACCAGACACTCAAGCTCCACAAAAAAGCAAAGACCATAAAAAATTCAATTTCAGTGGCTCTGCAATTTTAGCCTCAGGTTTCACTTCTGAACCTCCACAGCTGACCGAGTACATCGAGATCTTGACCTGACTGCAGCCTGCCCAGTGCTCCTGACTGGGCCTGTGTTCAAGTTTTCTCTCTTGGGGAGAGATCAAACCAGGGTTGACCATCGTGATGAAGAGATCTGAAATCAGTGACGGGTATCAAGGACTGTGGTGCTTGTTTGCAACTTCTGTGAGCAAATGGGGTGCTGTTGACAATGGCAGACACATGTGCTGTACCTCACACATGGAACCAAGCCTGATTATTTTGGGTAGGTTTGACTCTTTCAGGTGATTTCCCAGGCCATTAACTCATCACTCAGCCCATCTCTCCGTCAGCAAATCCTCTAGTCAGCCCATGGAATTTCAAAGCTCCATCCCTGGAAGTGCTCAAGGCCAGGCTGGATGGGGTCTGGGCAACCTAGTCTAGCGAGTGCTGTTCCTGCCCATGGCAGAGGGTTGAACTGGATGATCTTTAAGGTCCCTTCTAATCCAGACCATTCCATGATTCTGTGATATTTCCTTCCCGTGCAAATACAGTGTTTGCCCTTTTCTTGCTGTGATCTCTTTTCCCCCATTAGTGGTGATGAAGGCTGCCAAGGGCCACATCCAAGACCCTTCCTACCCCCCACAAATTTGTGTTGTTGCCCCATGTGGGTGGTGCAAGAGGGCAGGCCAGCTCTGGGGCAATAAGCAGGGCTTTGTGGTGCTCACACATGGGACGACCCTGCAGTGCCCGGCTCCCACTCGCTACTGTCTGCAGTTTGGCAACACAGCACAAAGGGGACACAGAGTGTGTGGGTACCCCCTCCTGCCCTGGGGCTCTGCATGGGGAGGCTGGAGCTTCACACATCCACTGGCCCCTCGAGACAAAGACAACAAGTTTCTTAATTAAGTTGAAGTGAAAGGAGGCCTAAAAGCATCCCCTTCCATCCTCCCAGTACCTCCAGCCCGGACTTCAAATGCAGTCAGGGCTCTGCCTGTCAAACCCCAGCCGATGATTCATCTTTCCTAAGCGCTTTGCCTGGCCTCTTCAGCCTCCTCTCATCTTCCCTCCAATTTCAGACACGTCTCTGGGCTACAGAGAAACAAAGGGCCTGCTTGTGTGTCAGAGCCCTCTGAGGGGCTGCATTTCAACCCACCCTTCTCCAGAGCATGGCAGTGTCTGGAGAGCTCTTTAGTCGCTTTCGGCTCATTACCATTTCCATGAGGGATCAAAGGCTGTATCAGAAACAATATCTAAGTGCAACTCCTGCTACTGAACGAGAATGTATAAAAAAAACCCCTCTCAGGCACCTTTCTCCTATCCCCTGCTTTATTAGGAGATAATTGTCCCCATGAAACGGGCTTTTATCCCACCACACCCCACAAAAGTCCCCGCAGACCCATCGTACCAAATTCCTGCTCCCCACTACTTTTTCCATTGCTGGGGCAGGGTTGCTCTATGTCCTTCCCAGACAGGATCCAATTATTCCCTGGCATAAAGTCACCAGGAGCAGGAATTGCTTTCATTTAGTCCCTTGGAGCAGCTGCTAGGGGTGGACTGGGAGGTGGCAGTGGCCCTGGAGCTGGGTTGAATATTAAAGCAGCATCAGTGAGGCATCGCATCCCACACTGGGGTGATAGGGTCAGATTTTCACAGACATCAAGGAGCTGTAGGTGTCCAAAAGAAGCCTTTTTCTTGCCCTTCTCTGGGTACCAGTGTGCCCAGACCCCATGGGCCTGAGCCACATCCCACCTGAGCACCTTGTCCCTGTGTCCCCACAGGTGCTGGCAGCAGGGGGCTGCACCCACCGGCTTGGCCCTGCCGTTCTCCCTCTCATTAGAGATGCCCAGCAACACCCCACAGACAAAGCCACAGCAAACAAAGTGTGGGGAGAAGTGGGGGAAGGGGATTTTTTTTTCTTTTCCCTCAAGAAAGGAGTGTGGAGGAATTCCTCCCGGCCAGCCTGGGGAATACATTAATATCCCCAGTGTTGGCTCAGCCTTGGGGCTCAGGGGACCAACAATGACTCCAAGTCTGGGATCTTCAAATAAACCCCCCCTGCTGTCATGGCCACCGGGAAAGAGAATAACAGCAATATTAGCTGACCTTCATCTCGTTGTTTCTCCAGACCTGACTGCTGGACCTCTGTTTGCTTGTTACCAGGATTTCTTGGCTGAAAAATGTGGGCATTTCCTAGGCTATACAAGAGGCAGTTTATTAGGTAAATAAACCAGGCCTGAAGCACTGGCTTCTGCTTGATAATGAGGAGGGAAGGGAAGGAACAGACCTCCCTGTACCACCTAAAATAACCCCAGCAGGGCTCTGGAAGTACCAGCACACACATATTTTTCAGCAGACAGTTAAAGAACAAGAGAAGGTCATTTTAGCCCAGAGAACTGGTGAGCAAAGCCCTCTGCTCAGTAATAGTCACAGAGGGGCCGTATGAAACCACCCAGCTACAGAAGGGGGAATATACTTGAAATAAGCAAATTCTTTCAGGCTTCTGAGACAAGAAAGTGTCAAAGAGAAAATACTGAGGAGTCCTGTGAGGAGGGCTGGAAGGGGAGGCCGTGGGACACCTCACACAACTGTCCCCACAGAATCCCACTGATTATGGACATTAAATTGTCTGGCAGTTAAGGACTCAGGGACAGCAGTTCAGGGGGATTTGCAAAAGGTTCTCACAGCAAACTGGAGGGAAGATTCACAGTGTTTCCTTGTGCATCTCTCAGAGAAATGGAATCACCAGATGGCTGGAAAGTGAAGTTTCCACTACAGCACAGCTACCAGCACTGCTGTGCTGGCCAGGAAGATGTTCTGGGAAGGGTTGTGTCAGACACAGCAGGGAAACACCATAGCAGCCACTGTGCGCAAGTCTGAGACAATCACCCAGTGTGACAGCAAAGGATACAAAGGCCACCTGAAGCCCTGGGCATGCAGCCCACCAGTGCATGCTAAAGCCACTATAAAACCATGTTCACACCTTCAGCTGCAGAGTGATGCTGAAGCCCTGGTCTGTGATCATAGAATCATAAGGTTGAAGAGAACCTCCAACGGCCATCTAATCCAAGCCTCCTTCAACAAGCAGGGCCATCACTCATCAGACCAGACCGCCCAGAGCCCCAGCCAGCCTGATCTTGAATGGCCACAGGGATGGGGCCTTCACCCCCTCTCTGGGCAGCCTATTCCAGGGAACCCCCCACCCTCAGATTCAACAACTTTTCCCTTCTGTCCAGCTTCACTCTGTTCTTATCCAGCTTCAAACCATGACCCTGCCCTTGGGAACAATCTTCCCCAGCTTTCTGACAACCCCTTTCAGGGGCTGGAAGGTGGCTGTAAGATCCCCCTGGAGCCTTCTCCTCTTCAGGCTGAAAAGATAATGTCTGCAGAAAGTGTATGCAGAAACAACACTAGAACACAGGGTTAAAGCTGGAGCTGGTTTATCACGACAACCCCCACTTCACATGGTTGTGAGTTTGGAGAAGTGAATGAGGCTGCAATTGCATGTTCCATCACAAGGAAAGGCACCTTCCAAAGCTTGTGGCAGCCAATACAACCCAAGCCATCATTCATCTCAATCTTCTATGACACACACAATGTCAGCGTTGGAAGAGACCTTGAATGACCATCTAGTCCAAACCCTCTGCCAGAGAAGGATCCCCTATGACAGGTCACACAGGAACATCCAGGCTGGCTTTGAACTTTTTCAGAGCAGGAGACTCCATATTCTCTCTGGGCAGTCTGTGGCAGGGCTCCGTCACCCTCGTAGTAAAAAAACTTTTCCTTAGCAGCTTAGGCCAGTTGGGGTGCTTCTCCTCTGTTGTCCTAGCAGGAGGTTTGGTAGCTCTTGGTGCTCCTTGCCCTGTGCTAGGAAGCAGGTCCCAAGGGGATGGTCCCTCCTAACCCATTGCTCTACTCTGACCTTCATCTGGTGATCCCAAAGCAATGGTAGAAGCTGCTCTGGCAGACTGATCCAATAAGAACATCCATCTGCTCCACGGCTCAACCTGAGGACAAGGTCCCAATAGCAACAGGCAGCAGCAACTGCAGCTGAACCCACCATGTGGAACAGTACTGTCTAGGACACTCCTACCACATCTGGCTCCTACCTCATGTCTCTGAGAACCTCCATGGGGCTTTTCTCCACCTCACAGCCCCAAGAGGATGAAGCTGAGCTGCTTTCAGCAGCACCAACCACAGTGCTGGAGCACAACAACCCTCCTGCAGATGTAGCTTGTTAGCTGTGACCCAGTGTGCAGTTCCCGTGTGCTTTCCCACTATGAAAGCACCAATGCCACCTGTTAGATGTGGTTTCATTAACACTCCTGGAAGCAGAGCTCCTGCCATTTGCTTCATAAAAAACACTGTATGAACATGTTTGATTTTCACCCCAACTAAATACTTGGGAGTTTATCCATCCCCCTCCAGACCTGAGAAGCCACCCCATAAGGGCAGGGCTTGCTTGTTCTTCTCTCCATCTGCCCAAGGACAGTTCTCCTCCAGCCAAAGGTAACAGGGCTGCAGGAATCCTTCTCAAAACAGGAGAGGTTTGAGCTCATGGCCTTACTGATTTATATCACCCATTTCTGGTAGGATCAACATCCTCTCTGCATCTCAGAAAGCCCTGAAGAGACAGAGTAAGTATTTGGTTCCCTGCAAACTCACTTCTCCACATCCTCCATGTATTGTGTCTCTGTAGGGCTCCGGGACTGCAGAACAGGATTCCAGATGCTAGATCCTCTCCCTGCTCAGGCACTGTGCTTGCAGCAGCGCTGTGCTCAGGGCAGCATCTTTGCCTGGGGTAGGTTTCGGGGAACGGGACAAAGAAAGGCTGGCAGTGCCTTGCTCAGGTGTTTGGAAGCCAAGGGTTAAGGCAGAACTTCAAGGTGTGAAGAATTAACACAAACTGCTCATCCAGGTAACTTCCCCCCTAAATCAGTTGTAACATGGCACGGTGTCCTCGAGCTGGAATGACACTGGATTTCAGCTCTAGACTGGGCAGAGCCATTCCTTTGTCACTGAGCATCTTAGGGAAGAGAAGGCAGAAGGAGGAGAGTTGGAGCCTCTCTGGTAACAGACAAATTAACACCTTTCAGCATCACTTTCCAGAATATAAATTAACGATGTAATGCCGTGAGGCGGATCCATGGAAACCCAGCCCTAAGTGGTCGCCCCTGGATCTGGCAGAAAATTTCAATTATTTTTTCCTTTCCAATATTCAAGTCAAACACACTGCCTGCCCTTTCGGAGTGATGGACAGCCTGGGTGAGGGGGGGTGCCCTAGGGTTTGTTTTTCCTCCACGTTTGGACAATCCCAGTCCGTGCATTGATGCCAGCTGCTTTAAATCTCCTGATAGGTCTGAGCAAGCACTGAGCAAGTTCAGGCTGTTTGAACGCTGATGAAGCTCAGTCTGTTTGCATATGCAAATGTAATTAAGAAGATGTCTACTGCCTTTTGCTTGCCCATCCCTGCCCCCGCCTCTTATCCCTCGGTCTCCTAACAGGCACAGATACCGTTTTGCAGCTCTAGGCTTGAAGCCATGGAAGCCCCATGTATGGCTCACAGCACAGCCCCACCAACACTAGTGCCAGCCTCCTCCACCATCATTTGGGCTGTCCTTAAAATGAGGGCTCAGATACTGAACTGGCCATCAGTTTGCAACCTCGATGCCCACATACCACAGACTGATTTACATTGGAAAGGACTTCAGAGATCATCCTGTGTCAATCCCCTGCCAACCATCTCACCAGATCAGGTTGCCCAGAGCTCCATCCAACCTGGCCTTCAACACTTCCAGGGATGGAGCAGCCACAACCTCCTTGGGCAACCTGTTCCAGGGCCTCAGCACCCTCACAGGGAGCAATTTTTTCCCAAGATCTGATCTGAATCCCCTTTCTTTTAGCTTGAACTCATCCTCCTCATCCTATCAGTAGAGTCCTTCACAAAAAGTCCCTATCCAGCCACCCTGTAGCTCCCTTCAGTTACTGGAAACTGCTATGTGGTTTCCCCAGGGCCTTTTCTTCTCCAGGCTGAACTGCTGATGCTGCTGCTTGAAAAGCAAAGTTCAGTGTATTGCAGCAGTTGTTCTTCCCGCCTTGTTGTGCCCTTCAGCCCTTCTTTATACAGACCTTGCTGTGCAGCCTTAAGGGAACTATTTTCCTTGTGTCTCTATCTGCAAAAGCCATCCAGGGAGATACTCTGGGGTCTCCTCAGCCAGGAAAAGGCACAGGGGAAGAGATGGCACAGGAGTAGAACACAGAGACAACTCATCAGGGGTTGAACCTGCCAACCCAGGGCTTGGTAGGAGGATGGAGAATCTCAAAGTCACAGAATAGGCTGGGTTGGAAAGGACAGAATCACAGAGTCTCTTTGGTTGGAAGAAACCTTTAAGATCATGGAGTCCAACAATTGACCTTCCTGATCATCTAGTTCCAACCTTGCTGCCACAGGACACATTCCACTAGTTGCTCAAAACCCCATCCAACCGGGCCCTGAACACATTCAGGGGTTCTGGAGGGCCTCAGCAGCATCTGCATAATGGAAGCACCACAAACCTGCTTGATATACCTCAAAGGGCTACAGGCTCTAGAGCCAACTGCAGAAAGATCAGAACAGGGAACTCAACAGTAAACTGGGTGGAAAATCGGATCAGACAGAGCTGAGTAGGTTGGCCCAGTGAGATACTGAATTCTCTAGACAAAGGAAGGGTGACAGATCCTCTCCCCACTGCCTTCCATAGAGCACATGAAGCTCCACAATTGGTAAATTGGAAAGATCAGGATGAGCACAACTGTAAGGCCTGGGAACCAGCGAAAAGGAGGATCAGAATGGATGGAGATCACCAGCAGAGCTCCTCAAGGAGGGATCAGGAGGCTGATCTTATTAAATACTTGTAGTAATGATACCTCGGCACAGTAATGAGAGTGCTAATGATGTGTCCTGGTGACACAGAGCTTGAAAGCAGCAGCAGCAGCCCAGAGGAAAGGTGGGACAGTACTCATTCATCTGAAGATGAATGCAGGAAGGTTGAAAATCAGTGGGACAGACGAGGAAGTCCCACAGTTGGGACAAACTATTGGTTTGTTGACGAGCTGGTAAGAAAATGAACCAAGGTGGAAAATGTTCCAGAGTGAGAAAGGGCCAAGCGAACAGCTCAGAACCAGAGTGCCTGAGGCACTCTGCTGTGCTGTCACTGAAATGCCTAGCAGCCCTACAAGTGCTAGGGGTGGTGGGCTCCACATGAGGAGGCTCCAGGGATGGTGCAGCTGGGTGTCAGGTTAAAAACCTGAAAGATTTAAGTGGGAAGGAGTGTGAAGAAGGGTTTGTGAGAAAAGAGAGAGATGAATTTAGGATGTTAAAATGTAAAGATGCTTACTCAGCCCCACAAAACGTGAGCTGGGAGGGTACACTCAGTGAGCTCTGAGACACATCTGGGGGAGTAAAACAAAACAAAACAGGGGACAGAACTATTGAAGATACCAGAACAAGGGTTGCACGTGGGCAACATTAACTACCCTGACAAGTCCAGGCAGGAGATGAGTTTATGACCACTGCAGCCTTCCAATGGGAGTAATGGGGGGGAAAAAACAAGCTTGTTCTCCGAAATTTATCTTGAAGGGATCCTATGACCCAGAAGACTCTTCCCATCTTTTTCTGCTAAACACACACAGAGCTGATACCACCAGTTCACTGAACTCCTCACCTGGAAGAAAACCAGGAAAGCAACCCCAAATCTCCTTGTAATTTAAAAAACAACTGGTTAGACTGCTGAGGTCCATCCTTTTTCATCAGCTGAACATATTTCAACTCCTCGGCATAATTTTAAGCCAAATACTTCAGTTGTGAACACAGCATGTGGGAAGAGGAGTAAGCACAAAGAGGCCAGGAGCTGGCTGGAAGGTCCAAAGGCACTGGGGAAGTGAGGACCAGCCTGCTGGGCATACATCACTAGCAACAGGCATCGTTTCAGCACCACGACTGACTTTGGCCCAGTGGATTTGCTGAATGAGAAAACACCCATTGGGATATTTCTTCACCCCATGAGTCATCCTGTGAGCTTCCCACCAGCTCCTGGGGGCTCAGAGCTAATGAAGCCAAGGAAAAGTGTTTCATACACTTCCTTGGAAAAAAGATGCCATGACAACAAACCCCCCAGAAATCTTAGATTAGCCATGTGACAAAATTACCGGACCTGTTTGTCTAGCAGTGGTGTCATTATCATAACTAACAGAGACCCATCTCCCACTATGGCCCTAAGCCCATTGCTTTGAGGCTTCTCCAGTGCCTAGTGAGACTTGAGCTCACCCTACCTTCTCCCCCGCCCCAACAGGTCCCCTAGCTGGCACTTCCTAATGAGGACAGATGCCCAAGGAAGTCTGTAGTAACTTACGATCCTTGCAACCTCTATTTCCAAGTAATCTCAGCTGCAATTAGCCGCTGGGTTCAGAAGTCAGTAGGGCAGGGTGGGAGGAAGAACAAGACTGCCCACACACAGCAGGCTGCAAACCCATCACTGCTCCCAAAGCCAGACTCAGCTCCAGCAGAATGAGCTTGATGAGATAGAGGAAAACGCTTCAGGGAGCGTCAAGGAGCTCAGATGAGAACAACAGCAGAAGGGAGGGCAATGCAAAAGGTACCAAGATCAGTGGAAAGCTAAATCCTGGAGTGAGATCAGTGGGGCTGCTGCATTCCTTGAGGGCTGCCAGAAAAAGGAATGAGGAGGCAGAAAAGCCCAAATAAACTCCAACTGCTGTCCCATCGCTAACTGCAGCTCCTCAGTCACCTCCCTGTGGAGTTGGTGCAATTCAGAAAGAGTGATCAGTGAAGACACTGTGCTGAGGCCAATTTCACCAACAGACTGATGGTGTTCCTGCTAAAGATTCTTCTCATAGAATAACAGACTGGTGGGGGCTGCAGGGACCTCTGATGATCATCCAGTCCAACCCCCCTGTCAGAGCAGCATCCTCTAGAGCAGATCCCACAGGGACAGTCCAGGAGGGTTTGGGATGTCTCCAGATGAGCCTCCACATCTCTCTCGGCAGTCTGGGCCAGGATTCTGTTACCCTCACTGGGAAAAAGCTTTTCCTTATGTTCAGGTGGAACCTCCCATGTCCCAGTTTGTGTCCAGTGCCCCTTCTCCTGTCGCTGGGCACCACACAGAAGAGCGTGGGTCCAGACTCCTGACATCCTTTAGATAGTTCTGAGCATCAGTGAGCCCTCTTCTTCTCATGGCTAGGGTAACAGCTTAGCAGACAGCTGTCAGTGTGTAACCACTTACAGTGCCAGAAGCTGAAGAAAGGGAGAAGAAGAAAAAGAATCAGGAGAGCACAGAACACACCCGGCCAAGGAAGCTCGTCCTGACAAAGCACAGACAGGTGACTGGGAGCCAATGCAGCATCAGAGCAGCTGCAGGGAGGAACACTGCTGTAACTTCTCAAGAGCTGGATTGCAGGAAAGGCTGATCCCATGGCCTTCCAGCTTCCACCAAGAAAAAAAAAATCAGCAGCTGGGGACCTGCTCAGCAAAACATCTAGCATGTGGCAGAGAGCAAACCTGAGCAGTGCCACCCATCTTTTATAAACTAAACGAAACCCATGGCAGAAGTCAGCATAACTCAGAACAAAGAGAGCATCGAGTCTGGCAGAAAAAGGTCACAGCCTGCATGAATCACAGAATTACTGAGGCTGGAGAAGACCTCTGAGACCATCAAGTCCAGCTGATGACCTAACATCACCACATTACTTTCTGGAGGAAACTGTATGCAATCCCAGCTACTGTTTTAGAACCTTTTCAGCTCCCCAAACTCTCCAATTAATAGGTTGGGCAAAGCTTTGTCTTTACTTCAGCTATTTTGGTGATTTGCTAAGACAGAAAAACTCCATCTGGTACTGACTAACTTTTGCTTTGTCCACCCCCACCTCTGGGTATCTCCAAACCCCTCCCTCAGAGGCCAAGGGACAGTATGAACCTTTACCTGGGGTGGGAGGGAGGCGATTAGATTGCAATGCCATCTTGTGGAACAGCAGAAAAGCAAAGATGGGAAAAAAATCGCTCAGCTGCCACTTTGTCACTAAGGATTCTCCTGCAAGCAACAGACAACAGCTCATAGGGGTCGGGTCTCTGTGTTTCCTTTTTATTTCCCTTGCAAGGTTGGACAGATGGACATGGCAGTACTGCACAGCCATGGCCTGCTGCTGCCCTCCTGGTTCTGGGAATGCAAGTCTAGCAGAAAGGAGTTAGCAATTTTGCACTTGTACTTGCGATGCCAAAGCCATATCCTTCCCCAGGAACCCAACCTCTCTTCTCGGCTACAGGAGAGGCACCAAAAAGAATGACTTGAACTAGAGTCACAGCAATCTCCCAGGCCCCTCCCCAGTTCACACTCTGGTTCCACAGAAAATTTTTGACCTGGCTGCCACCAGCTCTGTAGACATCACCTCTGGTACTGAGCCTCCCAGCTATGTCCTGTGTCACCAAACCTCAATCTTGTTCGGACAAAACCACTTCGGGATGCTCCTGTCATGAGCAAAGCCTGGCTTAACCACTCTTGCTGCTGGAAGCTGAGTGGTGGGAGATGCCCCATCCCTGGAACCATCCCAGATCAAGTTGGACCTTAGGGCTCTAAACAACCTGCTCTGACTGGGGATGTCCCCGCTCACTGCAAAAGTGGGAGTGGAGGAGCTCTGAAGGTTCCTGGAACCCAACTCAGTCTGTGAGTATGAAAATCATCGTGGAGCAGGTTGAGCTAGTGCAGGGGTAGGGTAAGAAGGAAGAGCTGAGGCAGAGCCACTTGAGTACCAAATCAGTGACACCTGAGCAAGAGAAAGTCCCTCCTCTCTAGGCTTTTGGATGTTTACTCAATTTTACCCTTCCAGTTCTCTTCCCCATCCCACTGGGAGGGAGGGAAGGAGAGAGCTAGTGGCTGCCTGTCATTCATTGTTCAGATGGGGTTAAACAATGACAACCCCTACAGCATCTCAGCCTTAATGACACTTATATTTCTTTGCTTACTGCTTATGCTGTTCCTAACAGAGGAACTGAGGGTTTTTGGAAGGTTAAAATCCCAGCTAAGTTCGTGAAGGACAAGTATGTGATGGGTGCCGCTCTGCACACCCACACCCACCCCCAAGTTGTGCAAACTGGGAGAGACTGGGGATAAAATACCAAGAGAAGCAGTGGGCAGAGTGAAAAGCCTAAGCTGTGCACATGGCCATTACCATAGCAGAGCTGGGAGCCCAACAGTTGATTAATGTTTCTCACGCAGGTTGTGGTGAAAGCTCAGTGTGAATTGCTGCCATCTACCAAGTCCATATATATCCCCACAGCCCTCCTGACGGCCCTGCGTGTGCCCAGGACCAGGAAGACAATGCCCAGCAATGTGCAAACATTTGCCTGCAGATGACTGATGATTTTCAACACTGATTTCATAAATGCAAAAGCCTGAGCACATCCCATGGCTATTCTTCTGCTGCCACCCCTGGGAGTTGCCACTGACACCAGTGCAGGGCTGCCCGGGGCCACCAAGGGAGCCAGACTCCAAGCCTTGGCAGGGCAGAGGCCAGGGCTGAGACTGTCAACAGCTCTTGAGCCAGCGAGAGAAACAGCTTCAAAAATAAACTGTGAGTGATCTGACCCACCCCAAACAACCTGAAAGTTTCTGCCAGAGGTGCTGGTGCTGCTGTGCCAGTGCTGCCAGCGACACCTCTGCATGCAGCCATGGCATCTAGCAGGCCGCGTACAACCTCCATAGCCTGAGAGGATGTTTGCATGAGCGTGAGATGTTGAAATATTGATTAAAGTTAGATTTCATCAGCAATACTTTGATTTGATTATTACAGTGGTTGCTAACAAAGACCCACCCAATGCCGCATTACAGTCTTGCTTGTAACAGGGTGATTATTCTGCCGCTTGTGCCAGGCTGCTCCATGGCTGTCCACAGCCAGTGGCTCCAGCACGGGCACCCATCAGAAACATCAAAGGACCTTAGGATTTCAAAAAGGAGGCAAAACCAGCCACAAGCTATGATGGAACATGGGTGTGAGCACCATCTGCATCCCAGGAAGGGATGAGCAAAGTCTGAGCACTTCCCCTCTGTTTAAATCCCAAGTAACATGCTGGAACCAAAATGATACTGAAGATTCTATCCATTTACATAAATTGTTGGCAGTAGTGGGAAGCACTTAGTAAAGATGACCTAGCAGGTGCCCTTCATTCAAGGAATAACCATTTGGACATGGAAGGGCTTCTGATCTTCACACGCCAGTTATTCCAGCGTCAGGGATGTGGGTGGGAATGCCACTAGAGCTGTGCCTTCCAGCATTATTGTTCTAAAGCCCAGGCTCAGGCAGAATAACCAGGGATGGGAGGCGATGCTGTGTATTCATGTGCCCAAATTGTTATGCAAACACAGGAAGTGCTATTGGAGCAGAGGGAAGAGGCACCCAGAGCTTCTCACCCTGGCAGAAAAAGGTTTTTCAATGTGGAAAGGGTGAGAGAGGTCACCTCCAAGGAATCCAGCCCAAGATCCTTGAGGCCTTTGCCTCTCCTATCCTCCTCCTTCTCTCAATTCCCCAGCACGGGCTCTAGAGTTAAAGAAACAGGCCCACCACCCAGGAACCCAGAAAGGGGGAGAAACAGCTAAGGAGGAGAAGCTGTCCAGTACAACCTAGCCTGCGCAGGCATTTCATACCACCTTTCCCAGAGTTTGTGTGGAAAATCAAACCACAGACATGTTGGGAAGACTCCAAAGGGCCACAGAGGTACTCAGCATCATTCAAGTTCAGATTAAAGATCTGAAGTAAAAACTCAGCTGGGAACTCTGAACTCACATGTTTAATTCTGCCTGTAGTTGGTACAAGAAATAGGAAAAATGACCTACTGAACCTCCAAAAAAGGCCACAGATTTCCATCAACTGACAACAGCCAAGTTTTAAGGAAGTTATTGCTGGTGGAAAACCTTTGAATACACTCCCAGTGCTTTAAAACTGTCTTGCTGTCACCTGAGCTCAGTCGTTTGTGCTGATACATCATCACTCTATGAAACGCAAGCTCCTCACTAGCCAGAAACTTCTTCTCCACCCAGATCCGTGAACAAGTCAGCCCTCAATTTCTCTTTACTGAATGGCATGAGCCCAGTGTTGTTAACATCAGGCTATGAGGCAAATTTCTACTGAGCCTGATTCATTCTTGTCAGCATTCTGAGGTACCAAAAGGAATACTTGCAGTAGGGTCACAGTGATATCCCAGGCCCCTCCCCGGTTCACACTCTGGTTCCACAGAACATTTTTGACCTGGCTTCCTCTCATGTGCTGAAACCACAGCCTGGTCACCAAACGGGGAGATGCTGCTGCTGGAAACACCTCATTCACCCCCTCCCCATGGTCATCCTCCCTGTCACTCCTCCTCCCACAGTGAAGACATTTGCTGCCATTGCCCTAGTCACTGCTATCAAACCCTCAGTTCTTCATCCCATGGAGGAAACATCCAGTCAGCTCTGCTGAGCTGTCAAACCTCTCTCTGACTGTATGGAAGGAGAAGCCAGTGTAGCTTTAGCAGCCTGCACAAAGCTGGAGGAGTCACCAGCCAGGGTGTGATGCCTGGCAGGCTATGCAGGGCAACACCAGAAGCACCCCTGCGGCATCGCTCCCTGCTGTGACCCAGCTGTGAGAGCTGGTAGGAAGTTTTTTCAAATCTCATTAACACAGACCGCCTTAATTTCACACAGTCCTACAATTCTCAATCACATCATTGTGCAACACTGGAGACAAATGGACTGAAGGAAATGAACCACAGTGATGTGCACCCAGTCAGGGCCACCACATCAGGAGAAGAGGTTTGGAGAGGTGAGGTTGCTAGTTTCTACAAGAAGCAGCTCTCAGGAACACCAGCCTCTATATGAGACTGGCTACTCATCAGTTAGGAACAGGGCAGGACTTGTGCTCGAGCCATCTCCTACCACAGGACGTTGATTTCTTATCCACCAGCTTCACGTGCCGCGTCTGGTTACGAAGCTTGTCATCTGTGTTTTCCACCAGGTTTGTGAGGTCATCAATGATCTCTGGGGAAAGAAAACCACAAGTGTTAATCCTCAGCCCCACAGCATCACCACGAAACAAGCATGAGCCTGCTGGGGGTTCCACAATGGAAACCAGCTGCACCCTTTTGCTTTCTGGTGTGACAGAGCAGTGATCCACGTGTGCTGAACAGTGCAGATCCTGGGAAATACAATGCACCTTCAACTCTACTGCATGAAAGAAAAAAAAACATCTTGAAACAGGGTGATCAGAACAGGTACTCACATGATGCAAGGTGCTGGTAGCCACAAACCACTGGCCAAAGAAGAGAATCCCTGCAGATGCTGTAAGAAACCTGAAATGTCAGCCCCAGAACAGAACACCTCACACTCACACCATCACCAAACCACACAGAATCACTGGGATCATAAAATCTCTAGGGTGAACCCACTGCGGTCTCAGCCTTGAAGGATACAGCCCAAGTTCCACCTTGGTTTGGGTGCAGAGATGTACAGAATCACAAAATCCTAGAATGACTGAGGCTGGAAAAGCCATCTGAGCTCATCCAGCTCAGCCCAAGACCTAAGATCACCCCATCAGCCAGACCAGGGCACTAAGGGCCACATCTGAGCAGAACTGATCCTGCATTGGTTTCTAGAGGAGGGGAAAGGAGAATTTCAAGACAGGTCACCCTCAGATTCATAAAACAGATGGTGGAATTTTTGTCAGGGACATCAGAGCAGGTACCAGGCTTCTACCAAGGGTGGTCAGGGGTTTTTAACACTGAAAATGAAAAGCCACACTCAGGCACTAAATCTCCTTCTCAATGACTGTTCTGCTCTGATTTTCTCAAAAAGTGCAGCCAGTGCTCCTGTGAACACACCAGGCTCAAGCTGCTTTCTGCTCTGCAGGGAGGAGTGGAGTTTTCCAGGAATGATCTGTGTAGAGGAGGCCAGCCAAAGCTTGGATGCTGAAAGGGAAAGGTGTCCTCCAAAATCCACCTTCCTATAGCAAAAGCCACCGGCTATGCAGGGTGTTTGTAGCCCCGGACAGTATCAAGTTGCGAGAACAGCTCTAGGCACAGAGATAAACCAATGTGACTGCACAGAAAACAACTGCACAACAGAAGGGGAATTCCCAAAGGCTCCTGTAACACAGAGGTTTTACTCTCCCAGAGAGTTGGGAGAGTAAAACACCATCCTCTGACACTGGACTTTCTGTCTGCTCCATAAGCATCCCACCTTGATGAATCCCATCAGCATCTCAATGAACTTGAACTATGAAAATGCAGTCTCCTGATTCATGTTCCACAGCCTACACCACCCACATATTCACCTGAAGGGAGGGCAGAGGCTGGACATCAACTAACTCCCTGCACACAGCCCCATCTCATCCTACAGACCCAAACCAATCCCCACATCTGGGGTTCAGGAGCATCACCCCATCAGCTCACTTTCTTATGGAGCTACTGAGAATCATGGAATCACAGAGTGTGTTGGACTGAAAGAGAACTCCAAAGGCCATCTACTCCGACCCCCTACAACAAGCAGGATCATCACTCGCTAGACCAGTTTGCCCAGAGCCCCAGCCAGCCTGACCTTGAATGGCCACAGGGATGGGGCCTCCCCTACCTCTCTGGGCAGCCTGTTCCAGGGATCCCCAGATTCCTGTCCAGCCTCACTCTGCCCTTTTCAGCTTCAAAACAGGATCCCTCATCCTGTTGTTCCCTGCCCTTGGGAACAGTCTTCCCCAGCCTTCTGACAGCCCCTGTCAGAAGTTGGAAGGTCACTGCAAAGTTCTCCTGGAGACTTTTCCTCTTCAAGCTGAGCAGCCCCAACTCTAACATCAAGGTTTTATTGCTCGTCCTCCACCAAAACACCCTTCCCCTGCTGACAGCAGGTACTTCATGTGAACAGTTCAGATTTCAGATATTCACTCTCCTTCTCCTCCATCCAACTTTCCCAGGTCTAGCATCTGCAAAACCAACAACATTTTGGGGAAACTTTATCTGTTCTTCATGGTTCAGCCCACAGGAAAACCAGCTGAGTGCTGCCTGTGGAGGCAGGAGATGTCATCTTTGCCTCCACAGGAAAAAATGTACCGAAAGTTCCCATCGCTGCTGAGGCCAGGGTGATAAGACTGCTTGGGAAACTGGAGACTTTCCTCTGCCAACACCGACCAGACCCTCCTTGAAAAACATCCTGGTGAATGAGCTGCAGCTAACTGAGAGCAAATGTTGTGTCACCATTCCAAAGCACAGGGCACTACAATGGGGGCTATATCTGAAGCGTCTCCTTTCCCGTTCCTCTGACAGACCAAACTACAGATTCCCTGAAGCAGAGAATGGGCTGCATAGCTCAGGAGAAGCTGTTTCACCCCATCTGTCTGTCTCTCAACAGCGTCAGGGTTCAGGGCAGCAGCTACCCTCAGAGCTGATCGCCCAGAGATCCATAAGCAACTAGTTCTCTGATGCAACTGTGGTTAAGGTCAGAAATGCTGGGCATCTTATGGTACCACCAGGGGTCTGAGCAGGGTCTTTCCCTCTGCTGAGGGAAAAGTGCTGAGGGAAAAGTGCAGAAGGACACTGAGAACTGCAGGCTGAGAAAAGCACAGGGAGGTTCTTACCCCACCACCAGCTGAACCAGAAGTCCAGCTCAGCAGGTTCCCCAGGCCAGAGTGTCCTTGTAACCAATAATACACTGAGGAGAAACATTCAGCCCTCTACCCCCAGCAACACCCTGCACAGGAACATCCATCCACCTCTTGACAGCGCAGAGTGTTCACGTCTGAGCCCCTCACTCACTGCCAGAAGGACACTGAGAACAGGTCCAGAGCAGGGCAAGAGAGCAGCAGAAGCAACTGGAGAACCAGTGATGTGAGGAGAAGCACAGGGGGATTTAACTGGAGAAAAGGAGGCTGAGAGGAGACCTTCTCATTCTCCACAACTCCCTGAAATCTAGGAGGTTGAAGCGAGGTGGGGGTTGGTCTCATCAGGAACAGCAACAGGATGAGAGGAAACAGTCTCAACTTGTGCCAAGGGAGGTTCAGACTGGACATGAGGAACAATTTGTTCTTCAAAATGTTTGTCCCAGCCTGGCCTTGCCTAGGTTGCCCAGGGCACTGGTAGAATTTCCATCCCTGGCTGGTTTGCAAAGGTGTGGAGATGTGGGGTGAGGGATAAGAGTTAACAGGGTCCTGGCATTTGGACTTGTTGATCTTAAAGGTTTTCTCCAACTAGAACAATTCTGTGATCCTGAACACCACCAGCATCCTGCACAGAAACAGCCATCTCTTTACCCCCACCAACACACTACTGTGGTGATAGTCTGGTTCAGCTCACAGTTTATATCACAGTTTATACCACAGTACTGTTGAGGCTGGAGAAGACCTTAAAGATCATCCAGTCCAACCTAAAACCAACCAAGTAAACATAACATCTAACATCTAGATCACGCCACTCAGCACTTCATCCAGCCTAACCTTGAACACCTCCAGAGACGGTGACCCAACCACCTCCATGGGCAGCCCGTTCCAAAATCAGATCACTCTTTCAGTGAAAAACCTTTTCCTAATGTCAAGTCTAAACCTCCCCCAANGGTGTGGTCTAACCAGCGCCGAATACAGGGGGAGGATAACCTGACAACCACATTGAGAGTGAAAGAACTTTCTACGCAGTCTCACTGGCCTGGCTGTGCATGTAACAAGCTACAGGAGAACAGAAGAAGCTGGAAAAGGGGCAGGAGAGAGCTCCCCTCCTGCCAGGGAGCAGACGGGAGGAGCAGGCTGAATGCTGAAAGGATGAGAGTGACCTTCCAAAGGATGTTCCTGTAACCCAGCCCTTCAAACCGCATTGAAACCTTTAATGCAACGTTAGCCAAGGTCTTCTGTCGATGAAGCAGCATCTTGAAGCAGAAGATATAACTTGCACAACCTTAATACTGAAATACAAATAATTTAAGGGCAACTGAAGCAGAAGTTTGAAGGTTGCTCATCTGTTGGAGATGGGCTCAGACAGGATCTTCTCTATCAGCAGGGACCTTCTGCTTGAACACTTTGGTCGACCCTTTCACACAGCATCACAGAATGACTGAGGCTGGAAAAGCCCTCTGAGCTCATCCAGCCCAGCTCAGGATCTAACATCATCCCATCGGCCAGACCAGGGCACTAAGGACCACAGCCAGCCTGCCCTTCAACACCTCCAGGGATGGGGACTCCACCACTGGCAGTCCCCTAGGCAGTCCATTTCAGGCTCTGATCACGCTTTCCGTGCTTAAGAGGGCTTAAGGTCCTGCCCTCTCGTCCTGGCACAGGCCTTTTCTCAGGCAACCAGTGACAGGACGAGAGGGCAGGGTCTGAAGCTGCCAGGGGAGGGTTAGGTTGGATGTTAGGAAGCTCTTCCTCACGGAGAGGGTGATCAGAGGACTGCCCAGGGTAGTGGTGTAGTCCGCGTGTCTAGAGGTGTTGAAGGACAGACTAACTGTGGCCCTTAGAGCCCTGGTCTGGCCGGTGGGGTGATGTTAGGTCCTGAGCTGGGCTGGATGAGCTCAGAGAGCTTTTCCAACCTCAGAATTCTGTGATTCTGATTTACAAGCTAAGAAAACAAGCAATGAGGAAACAGTGATTACAGATGACAGGAAAAAATGTAGGTTGATGTATTATGAAATATTTGCCATTTTTGGGGTTAAAATACCCATTACAGCAGGTTTTGATCTTTAGCAGCATGTGCTCTGGAGCACTGCAGAGCAGCCAGCCTGAGTGTGGGTCCAGGGTGGGAAAGGTGGGACACGCATCCCTGGAGAAGAGCTGGGAGAGACTGAGAACAGCAGTCAGTCCTCTCCACTTCCAACTTTCATTCTACCTTGTGGAGAGGACAGAGGTGCTCTCTGACAAGGAAATATCCCTCCTGTTTTTTCTTAACTAACAAATGCCCAATATATTTTCATTTTGTTTAATATTTTGCATTAAAGTTAAACCTTCCCTTTCTAACTCCACATGAAAACAGCTGCAGCTGAACACAAAGTGCTTAAAAATCTTTGCTTGTGGAATTGCTTCCCTCAAACTGAGGCACCACCAGGGCCTTCAGACAACTCTGAAAGAATCCAAAACCCGTTGACTGACCCAGCACAGCATAGAGAACAAGCATAGGAGGGTTAAATATTCCTCTTCCATGGAAAATGAGAGGTGAAGGAACTGCTCTGAACCCTAGACTACAAGCTCATTCTGCTTTGCTCAGTCCAGCCTGGTATCTCAATCTCTAGGGATTCATTTAAGGCTGAGAAAGATGGTCTGTTAGCATCTCTAAGTTCAATGGTTCCACTATAAGTTGCAGCAGGATTCCAGTTTGCTGCTTCCCATTATGGGGAATGCACATGCACACGCCAGAAACACTGGGCTAGAAGGGACAACCAGAACCTACAAACCTGTACTGGCACTGCAGTGGGACTACAGGGTGGCAGTGGTAGGGAGGGTGAGTTTATCTACAGCTTCAAAATCACAGCTGCTAATAGCTAGAAAAAATAAAGACTATCATAGTATATATTATGATAAGGTATATAGGATATATAAAGATCTATAGAATATGTTATAGGATATATAGCATACATAAAGATCTAAAGGATATATTATTATTATAGGATAATAATCCTATGATAAAGGACACCGACAGAAGACAGGCAATACAAAACTGAGCAGAAGAATTTCCTCGTGATCGCAGGAATTCCTCAGGAGGAAAAACTCATTCTTCATGTCCTTGTTCCTTTGAAGGCTTTGCTGCTGCCATGAAAATCAGAAACACTCTGCTTTAATCCCTAAAGCAGCTGAAGCTGTCTGTGAAAAGCTGGTTCTGTTTCTCTCCAGCCACGGTGTGGCTAATTGCAGACCCTCCCATGAGACAGGACTCCCAACCGTCCCCTCTGTGGGAGCAGCCGTACATCATGCTCCAGCCTATCTCCTGCCCCACAGGCTCCTGCTGGACATGGAAGCAGCCCCTGAGATGAGCACAGACCAGGTGCTGGAGTGGTTTGCTGCATGCAGATAGATCCCTTTGCTTTTCTCCTCTGTTTTTCCTCATGAAGGCAGTAGGCGTCAGGCCCTGGCTTGGCCACGGTCCTCCTGCAGGACAAAGCTGCAACCGCAGGTCCTCCACCAGGAGCACCATCTGCCTTTCCCATATTCCCGGGTTTGCTGTTATGTTTCTAACCACCTTCCTACAGGTCTGAACTGGGACTGCTGGGGCAGCCCCATCTTCAGTGTCCACTCAGCCATCCAGTCTTTCTACAGCTGCTCACAAGTTTTCCAAGGGAGCAACTCCCATGGGAAAAGCGATTGCCAGATGATAGAACCAGCACAATGCCAAGCGCTCCGTGTGCCGCCTCCATCAGCGCTTCTAGCCCTCGATGATGCCCTTTGTGCTGAAGCACACCCCTGCTAGTTTTGAAGTCAAGAACCAACTTTCAGCTTGCAAGTGAAATTCTGGGTTTTGACAAAACTATGAGAAATCCAGAGAGCAAAGGCCCCTTCTCCAGCCTGTTCAGCCACTCCATCCCCTTCTAACCCCGGTGCAAATACCCCACTGGTGCCCGGCCAGCCTCACTCTCCCCTAGCAGTGCTGGTGGTAGAGGAGCAACTCAACTGCTTGGCTATGTGATCAGACTAATGACACAGAATTAACACTGCTGAATTCATACAACATTTTTCTTTGCCAAGACTAACCAGCATAAAGCGATCAGCACTGTCTGTTTTAACCAAAATAAGGTGGAATTTATGAGATTCCAAGCCCCAGTGTGATCCAACACTTCTGGATGCTGCTGCTCTCATCACCAGAGCACCATGAGTGAAGCCACCAGAGTCCTTCTCATTGTTCTTCCTGAGAAGATGCTCCTGAATGAAAGAGAACTCATTATAGAGAAGTGTGAAGCAGTCCATTGGGAGGGAAAGCCAAGCAGGGCAGAGCTGTAGGGACATTTTTATTTTGTAGGAAGCCATGACGGTCTTCCCCTACTGCTTTCTCCAAGCAAGAACAGAAAAATTACCTGAATCACAGAATGACTGAGGCTGGAAAAACCCTGAGAGCTCATCCAGCCCAGCCCAGGACCTAACATCATCCCATTGGCTAGACCAGGGCACTAAGGGCCACAGCCAGGCTCTCCTTCAACACCTCCAGACACAGGGACTCCACCACCGCCCTGGGCAGTCCATTCCAGGCTCTGATCACTCTTTCTGTGAGGCAGGGCTTCCTAACATCCAACCTAACCCTTCCATGGCAGCTTCAGGCCCAGCCCTCTTGTCCTGGTGCTAGTTGCCTGGTTGCCTTCCCATCTACTGTTCTTCTTCCATCCCTGCCCCTATCCCAAATGGCTGCACCCACTTTCTGAAGGGACAGGATTTTCTTTTTACTCCTTCTCCTTAACTCAGGTCAGAGATTGGAACAGGCTGTCCAGAGAGGGGGTTGAGTCCCCATCCCTGGAGGTGTTTAAAGATCATTTAGATGTGGTGCTCAGAGCTCTGGTCTAGTGGTGACCTTGGTAGAGTTGGGTTATGGGTTGGACTTGATGGTGTCAAGGGTCTTTTCCAACCTGAATGAGAAAATTATCCTATCCCCAGGACGGGTGAACACCTCTGAGGAAGCAGAACAGGCCCCTGCACAGCTGCCGCATTCTGCTCTCACACATGGCTTTACACCAATCGCTTTTCTGTGGTCTTTAAGACACAAAAAGAGCCTCGTTTGGATTTGGCAACTGCCCATTCCATCTGTGGAGCAGGAAACCCAAAAGCCCAGGGAGAGCAGCCACACAAAATCCAGAGCAAGCAGAGGGCAGTTTGGTTGCAGTTCAGCAGAACCACGTCACCGACCAAATGCTCCCTTGGAATTGTTTGGCTTCTCCGTGGATGTCAGTGCACAGATCACTCATCAGGATTTCTGGGTGAGTAATGCATCTCCCCAGCAGACCCTGCTGTGAGTCACAGGAGACTGCAGCCAGCCTTAAGAACAACATTGAGAGAACCCAAATCCACCATGGTTCTTGCTACACACAAAACTTGACACTGTGGCTGGAATTCCATGGAGTAGCCAAGCAGGCTTTCCCTCCCTCCTCCAGGTCTCTGATGCCTCTAGAGAAGAGCTGGATACCACAGAAATGAATCACCAAGCCATTGCCAACCTCTGTGTGTCCATACCCGCTGACTGCATGTTAATAAGGGAACGCATACCCTTCCAAATGCCAGTGCTATGAAACAGAGATTGCAGCTAATGTGAGTCCATCAGAGAGCTGGAGAACCTCCGTACTGGATGCCAGCTGTACTGTCATGGCAGAGGGAAAGGAGAACAATGCGGTAAAAAAGCCAAGGATCTTAATTCCTCCCCAGCACTGCTGGCCATGCCCAGGTTCTGGAGCCTCTCCGAGGTACTACTCCTAACTCCAGGGCAACACTCAAAATCCCACTCTGATCCAAGCTCAGTCACCAGGATACCAACACCCTGCTGAGATGAGTTTTGCATTGCAAGCAAGGACTGAGATTCCTCCCCTTCCCAAATTTAACCGGTGACACTTCATCTCTTCTTTGGCAGAGCTTCAGGTTAGTATTAAACACCCCAAATATTAATTTCTCCAAGGGAGAAAACTTCTTCCCCTGCACTGCAGCTGTCTTGCTCTTTAGCCCTTCTAATTTATGAGGACTTGATGGTCCTTGGAGACAGGCAGGGTTAGAATCCTCTTCTTGTCTCCTGCTGGACTGCTTGCCCATTGTGGTTTCCACTACTGACAGAACTGGGAGATCCTGGGCTGCAGAACCTCCTGGAGAGGAGGGCAGTGATCAGCACCATCTCCCCTCCCAGCTCACTTCGGTAGCTAGAGGCACTCAGTGATGTGTTGGCCTCAGCAGCATCATCTCCTCCTCCTCCCAGCATATCCATGGATTCCAGGCCATTCCATCTTTCCAGCCTGAGGAATCCATGCAGAGGAGCAAGACTGCTCCCAGTTCGTCGAGTTCCTGACAGCAGCGAAAAACACAGAGACTGGAAAGGACAAACAGCTCTGGAGCCCTACAGCCTCTTCCCTGGCCTCTGGGAAGTGAAGAGCAGCCTTAGTGCCCAGCTCAGAAGGCCAAAGACCAGCACGACTCCAGTACAAAACCCTTTCCCAATGGTTCACCAAACCTTGAGTGTCTTTAAGAACAAGGCTTGCTGAGACAAAAGTAGTTTATTCTACTACAGCAAACCTCCAGGACCAGTGTTTCCACCACACACTACCCTTCACATCCATCACTCACATGAGCTGCATCCTCTTGAAAGCAAGTCCAGAGGTAGCAGATGGTGAGCTGAGAACAGGTAGTGGTGACAAAGAGCTGTCCCAGGCCATCAGCTGTAGAAATGCTCATCAGATCATTTGCAGCTACACAGCAACACTGAGAAAACAAACAGTGGCAGCGACCCCAGCAAAGACCCTTCTTCAGTTGGGGCTGGTATTCTCAAAGCATGCACCGAGACGCTGACCCTTCTCCAGCTGCTTATTTTGTTTGATTCGAATAAAACCCATGGACATTAATTTTAGCTATCCTCTGTAATTGAATAATTTCTCTGGGGAATAGTTCAGGGAGAGTTTGGAGGCTGCCTGTTTCCAAGAGCCATTACTAATTGGCATATACCACAGCGTCAGAGTGCCAACCAAAATAGTTGCTTTAATGTTACTGGAACTGCTCACAGCCCAGATGTGTTGAGGACTCAGAGTGATAGAAGGCAGCAATGACTATCCTCACATGATACAGGATTCTGAGGATCCTTCAGAAGGTAGAGATAAGAGTGTACAGCTAGGTCATTCGTTCCTCCCCTTTACTCCCAACCAGTGACTTCTGCTTTTATTTAGCATTTGAAACCTTGTGTCCAGTTCTGGGACCCTCAGTTCAAGAAGGACACAGAACTGCTTCAGAGAGTCCAGCACAGAGCCACAAAGATGATGAAGGGAGGGGAATATCTCCCTGATGAGGAAAGGCTGAAGGAATTGGGTCTCTATAGCTTGGAAAAAAGGAGACTGAGGGGTGACCCCATTCATGTTGATCAATACGGAAAGGGTGGGTGTCAGGAGTGTCAGGAGGAAGGAGCCAGGCTCTGCTCAGTGGCACCCAATGACAGGACAAAGGACAAGTGTCAGCTGGAATACAAGGGGTTCCACATAAATCTGAGAAGAAACTTCTTCTTGGTGAGGATGACAGAGCACTAGAAGGGGCTGCCCAGGGAGGTTGTGGAGTCTCCTTCTCTGGAGGCATTTAAAACTCTCCTGGCCATGTTCATGTGTGACTGGATCTAGGGGATCCTGCTCTGGCAGGGTGACTGGACTGGATGATCTTCCAATCCCTAACACTCTATTATTCCGTGATTTTTAAGCCAGAGCAGCAGTTACCTGATGTCAAATGGGCATATATAAGAGGGATTTATATTTTGACATCAGAGTTATTAAGGGCTGTCCCCAATCCACAGCACTCACCAAGGTCACCAAGGTCCCAGTGCCATCCATCACAGCACACCAGACCCACAGCAGGTTCCTCATCCTCACAGTCAACTCCTAATTTCACTCAAATCCCAAATCTGAGTGCTTCAGCAATGCAAACACAGATTTTTAGGCCAGACTATCAAAACTTGAAGCAGTCCCCTCAAATTCAATCATTACATGGGTTTTCTACAGACTTGAGGTTGAGAGCGAGCAAGGAAATAGTTCTGAGAGAGAAAAGAATCATAAATCCTGCATCTCTAGGAAAGGCCCAAGCACCGTGAGCCCAAGAGCCCACTGACACTGGGACAGCTCAGCACTGCCAAGCCAAACACTTGCCCTGTCACCAGATGGTTGTTTGCTGCACAGTAACAGCACAAATGACAGGACAGAAGCTCCTTCTTTGTTTGCTTTGCCTCTCTCCAAAAGGCAGGATTTGTAAACTACTGCCTTCAGAAATTCCTCAGAATATTCCTCCCTGCTTCCTTTCACTGATTCCCCACAGTCCTGTTCACTGCACTCGTGTCTGTGCATATGGGCAGCTGTAATGACAGATGCACAATGGTGGCCACAGTGGCACCAAAGCCATTGAACACCCCGTGGCTACTGAACACTGCAAGTGGAGGTGTCCAGTCCTTTCCTCAAAACTTCAACATCACAGAATCACTCTGGTTGGAAGAGACCTCCAAGATCACCCAGTCCAACCATGGCCCCAACCCCACCCAGCCCACTAAACCCTGTCCCCCTTGGCCACATCCACTTGGTTTTTTAACCCCTCCAGGGACAGCGACTCTACCCCTCCCTGGGCAGCCTGTTCCAACCCCTGACCACTCTGTCAGGGAAAAGATTTCTCCTGATGTCCAACCTAACCCTCCCCTGGCACAATTTGAGGCCATTTCCTCTTGTCCTGTTGCTGGTGACTTGGGAGAAGAGATCAACCCCCACCCCTCTCCACAATCCCTTCAGGTAGTTGTAAAGAGCAATAAGGCCTCTCCTCAAACTCCTCTCCAGACTAACCAGCCCCAGCCTCTCCTCATCAGCCCTTCACTGGCTTCGTTGCCTGCTGCAACCCCTCAAAACTGACTCCAGTACTTGCGGTATTACCAGTACTGAGTACAGGGGAATGATCACCTCTCTAGTCTTGCTGGCTATCATTTTACTCTCCAAGTAGTCACTGTCACATCAAGATGTATTCGACAGCTACTACTTCTACACCTGTTAAAGTGTAGACCCACTGCAGTAACAGAGTAATCCTTGTGGGCACCACAGAGCTAGCCTTTAATCCCACTGAAAAAAAATAAACCAGTGAGACACAGCCTGTCATCTGCGTGGGTCACAGCCACCGACCCTGCTCTGTGTCATTCTTCCATCAGAATAACATCAGTTCTCACCCATTTTCACAACCCTGAAAGCACCCATAGTGAAAGTATCTCCAGAAGGACTCTCAAAGGCAGGATGTTGTCTACTATGGGTTTACGCACAAGAGGTGTCCCCCACAACGCCCCACCCACTTGCCTGCCATCTGTCAGCCCAACAACAGAGCTGAGTGCGTGACCCTGAACTGGCCAGTGAGACGGGGCTGGGCCAGCCTCTCTGATGGAGCGAGGCTGTGAAGGATCTGCGTGAGCTGATGGATAACCCAGCACGACCAGCTCCTTCCTCCACACAAAGGCCCCTTGCTGGGGAGCCCCAGCAGAAGTTTCCCAAGCATCTTGGAAAGAAAACCCCCTCATTTCTCAAAACCTGCCTCCGAGACAGCCACAGCTCTGTGGTGATTTAGAGCGATGGTTATAAATGGCTAATGTCATCATGTCCCCACGAGAAAAATCACTGGATTGTTTGGCTTTGCTGGGAGCAGAATTGCTCTGCTCCACAGCCAGCGCCTTCAAAGAAAGGAACGCTGACACTCCTGGGATGTCTAGCAGCCTGCACAGGATGCAGGAACCCATTCCTGCTCCAATTGAAGAAGACTGAATGCAAAGAGCGGTTCTGACTCTAACACCAAAGGGTTAACTCTAACTCTGCTGCCAACCCACAAGAACATCCCCCATTTTTCACACTGAAAAGCCTTCACGGTAGTTAGTGCTGCCACTGCCCCTACAACTGACAACTGCTCAACAACTGTGGAGCCTGTGTCTCAGTGTTGGAACAGATTAAGGTATGTTGTTAAAAAGGACCAGCAGTGTCCATGAACAGCTGGAGACCACAAACCCATCCCATGGACTGCACTTGGAGGAGGAAAAAGGAAGATCTTCAAAGGAAGATGAGGTTTGTTGTTTCTTTATATTAAACTAAAATGTGCTTCAGAAATCTCATGAACATCCTGCCCCCCAACAACCCAACCCAACGTTCCACCTCTGCGAGAGCAGCTCAAGCACTGTTAGCTCCTCAGCTGTAACCGCTGCAGAACCCCAACATCCCACAGCAGATGAATGATTTAGTTTAAAACAATTCCACTGGTCAAGTCACAGAATGGTCTGGCTTGGAAGGGACCTTAAAGATCACTCAGTGCCAACCCCCTGCCATGGGCAGTGACACCTCTCACCAGACCAGGTTGCCCAGAGCCCCATCCAACCTGGCCTTGAACACTGCCAGCAGCCACAGCCTCCCTGGGCAACCTGTTCCAGTGCCTCAGCACCATCACTGTAAAGAATTTCCTTCTAATATCTGACCTAAATCTCATATCCAGCTTGAAGCCCTTTCCCCTCATCTTGTCACTGCACACTCCTGTAAAAAGCCCTTCCCAAGTTTCTTATAGACTCCTTCAAGTACTGGAGGGCTGTTATAAGGCCTTCCCAGAGCCTCTTCTTCTCTAGGCTGAACAGCTCCAACTCTCTCAGCTGGAGACTCTCTGTCCACAGAGCAGAGGGGCTCCAGCCCTCTGATCATCCTTGCAGTCTCCTCTAGACCTGCTCCAACAGCCTGATGTCCTTTTTGTGTCCTGGCTCCTAATCACAGGAAAGCTTCCATGAACCCCAGGAGTTCTCACCACCTTTTGACTGATCTCAGTGTATAACCCTAGGGAACATGTCCTTCAGCACACTCAACCCAACTGATCAAGTGAATGTGCAGGAAAGGATCATGAGGCTAGCTCATCTTACACCTGCAGCAGCTGACAAATCTCCAGGGAAGTTCAGCAATAGCACACTCAGAACAACCAACTGCCAACTGCTGAAGTCTTGTTCCCACCAACCGACAGGCACTGACAGGCTTCTCTGCTCCATCTGCAGTGGATCTGCTGCTGCAGTGAAACCTGTTCTGGAGTAACCCAGTCTCACCTGAGCATCAAGAGACTTGTTAACCTCCTATGAAGGTGTTTAGAGAAGAGGACAGAGCACAGCCACGTGTCAGTATGGTCTCAAGCCTGGCACAATACAAATTCCACTTTAACCAACGGGCTGATAAGAAGCCAGCAGAGCATCACAGTGCTCAGCACAAGAGTATCATGCTGTGGACAGCTGCATGGCATTATCCTCTTAGATCACGAACACAGAGGGAAGCCACTTTAGAATTGGTCTATCAATCACTGGAGGAACTAGAAAACGTGCAAGTGTTTCATGGTTACAGAATTGAAAGCAGCTGATAGAGCTGAGGTCAGCGCAGGCACCTGGGACTGATCTCCAGCTGACAGACTTCATCAAGCTCCACTGGAATCACTGCTAAATCAACTAAATGAGCAGGAGGAATACATCATCCGACAGCATGTTCAGAGCAGAGCAAGCAGTTTGCGGGGATAGGAAGAGGGGAGATTTAGGTTAGCTATTAGGAAAAAATTCTTTGCAGTGAAGGTGCTAAGGCCCTGGAACAGGCTGCGGCTGCTCCACCCCTAGCAGTGTCCAAGGGCAGGTCTGATGGGGCTCTGGGCAACCTGGTCTGGTTAAAGGTGTCGCTGCCCATGGCAGAGGATTGAGATTGGGTGATCTTTACAGTCCCTTCCACCCCAGGCTGTTCTGTCATTCTATGAAACACCCAGCATCAGCTTCACTGCAGTGCAGGCACTTTTCTAAATGGCACTGGAATTATTTGTTTCCTCCCTGCCCCACCACCTGCCCCCAAGTCTGAAACAGCTCAAGAGTAGAGAAAAAGTGTCTGTGGAGTTAAAAGCTCAGAAATATTCTAAGGCTGCAGTCATGGAAAACGTTCCCATTACTCAGAGAAATGGTTAAAACAACAGAGAGAGTGGAAGAAGAACTTCCACAGATAAGACGACCTCAAGCCTGTAAGTCCTGGTTAGCCTTAGCTAATGATTTTCTTGCTTCCCACTTCCTTCCCCACACAGTGGTGCCAACTTTCCACATGCCCTCCCATGGATTTTCTGCAGATGTAGCTGAACACTCACTGTTTAGTGTGGCTCGCTGCCCGTGGATTCTGCAGAGCAAGGGAAGGCTGTGAGACGGAGGGAGCCATTCAACAGCTGCTCCGGTCCTCAATGATTTTCCTCCTCTCTACAGTTCATTTGTTGGAAGGACCACAAGTGATTAATTGGCAAAGGCTGCCCAGAGCACAGGGTTTAGTGCCACTAAGCACCGTGTCTGCAAGACACTCCAGGAGACCGTGGCTAAAGGCTGGTTTGATCTCAATGCACGAGTTCTCTGTTGCAGCGTGATGAACTCCAGCGCAGGAAGGAAACCGCAAGCCCCTGCTTTATCAAGCTCCACAAATACGCAGTTTATCAAACTGGAGAGATTACTGGTGTTTACTGTGCTTCTCTACTGTCTGCAGAAGCTGACAGACGTAGGGCTCTCAAGCGTATGAGAACAAGTCAGCATGCTACTGTGCTGAAGCAGCGTTGAGGGTTCATGCATCAAACAACATTTTCTCTGGCCACATGACTTTGTTTAAACAAAAAAATTAAACCAATCACCAAAAAAAACCCAAATGAGGAAAAAAAGTGTGTACATCCAGGGCACAGCATGACCCCCAGCTCTGTGTAGGCATTCTGAGTGACTGAACCTGCAACCTCCAGCTTTTACAAAAATAACACTGATGCGAGAAAAGGCCCTTTGAGCCCACAGGGTTTTACTCTCCTCCTCATTTTTAACTTGGGAGATTTTTGTACTTTGTTAAACCAGTAACATGAGCAAACAGCATCTGCACCTGCAAGTCCTGCAAACTCACTGGTCTACCTAGAGCTGATCAGAAGGGAACAACCAACCACAGTTATCAGTCCCAGATAGGAAGCCACAAGCTTTCTGGAGAGAGACCGGAGGGAGAGTCTGATGAGGAGAGGCTGAGGGAGCTGGGGGTGTTTAGTCTGGAGAAGAGGAGACTTAGGGGGGCCTGCTTCCTCTCTACAACTCCCTGAAGATAGGTTGCAGTCAGGTGGGCTCAGGCTCCTCTCCCAGGCAATCAGCACCAGGATGAGAGGGCAGGGCCCGAAGCTGCCATGGAAGGGTTAGGTTGAATGCTAGGAAGCCCTTTCTCACAGAGCCCAGAACGGACTGCCCAGGGCAGTGGTGGAGTCCCTGTGTCTGGAGGTGTTGAAGGACAGCCTGGCTGTGGCCCTTAGTGCCCTAGTCTGGCTGATGTGGTGATGTTAGGAGCTGGGCTGGACTGGATGAGCTCAGAGGGCTTTTCCAGCCTCAGTAATTCTGTGATTCTACATTACACCTTTAGCTTCAATAGATGACAATGCAACACTGCCATCTACACCCCATTCTGTATCACAGGGTAACCTGGGGATGAGCTGAGCTGTTGGATCTACCCTTCCCAGCTTGTGAGGCAGGAGCTCAGGTTGGAGACATCAGGTAGGGCAAACCCCCAACATCTGCTCTTTCCATACACGCAAGGAGAAAGTCAGAGACTTCTCTTTGAAAGGCAAATTAACTCTTTCTGCATCATTTCCAACAAAAATAATTCAGAAACCCAAATGATTACCTGAGAGACACATTGTATGAATCTTTAGGGGCCCAAACAAGCAGATACAATGGCTTGACTGAGGCCTTGATGCTTCTCTATAAAAAACCCCTGGTTTGGGCATTAACCACCACCACTCCACCCTTCTCTAGTGCAGTCATGCTTTAGAGAACTCCTGTGCCCTGGGCAGACCAGTCAGCCTGCAATGTGGACAATGGCAACAGCTACTGCACTGCCAGGGCCTTTCCCCATCCACCCCAAAAACAAGGATAATCCTATATGTAGTGCTTATGAAATTAGGGGGTCAGTTTGTTAAACCAAAAAGTGTGAGCTACTGTCTTTACAGAACATTGGGGAAACATTGTCAATTCCAGGTGAGTACCCACAGTTCTCGTCCCTCCATCACAAATGTTTCAGCAGAAGCAACACCCTGACCTGCAGGAAGATGCATTTGATGATTTGACAGGTAAAGTCCTACAAAGGATTTGCTGTGGGCAGGAGCAGGTGCACCCAAAGCCAAAGAGGTGCTTTCAAGTCTGTGGATGACGAAGCTTCACACCCCTGGCTAAGGGCTGCAGCTCAAGTCTTCAGATGTTTAGTTCTGGGCCCCAATCTTAAATTATTTTTTCAAACCTTTTTAAAACGGATTTAATCCTTTGTTTTCTTTCTGAGGAGAAAAGTTTCACATCTGGACTGTCAACCTGCATTCCAAGGCATTAGCCTGGCAAATTGAAGCAGCTGAGCTGTAAATCTCCCCAAAGAGGACTTGTCATGGAAATCGCAACTCAGCATTAACCACGAGCCCCGCTCAGCCAGAAAACCAACAATGCAGGCAGCCCCAAGAGAACCCTGGAAAGGAATCCTGCTGTCTGAGAGCAAGCAAGCTGACCCAACTGCACCAACCCGGCTCCATGGCAGCAACTCCACACCCTGCTTTAACCTGAAACAGTCACCTAAGAGTCCACTGTGGGCAGCCACCAGTTCTGTCAGTGAATTCTACAGATCATTTTCTACAAGCAGCACTCCAGTTTGATGAGAAGACTGTGGTCTTCAAACAGCTTGTAAGAGCTGAATGCTCAGTCCCCATGAGCTACATGAAAGCTGAGATCCTCATTTCCTGGGGCTCTCTTTCCAAAGGCTCTCTCTGGCTCTAAACTCCACAAGCAACAGGACACAAAGCAACAAGACACACTCCAAAGAATTAAACTCTGCCAGCCAGGCTTGAATGGGAATACAAATGCCAGACGCAAAGTGGAACCAAGAACAAAAGGGTGTAGAACAGCAAAACTGATAAAAACAGACCATGATCTCTCCACCATGTTACTGAAGTGAATCCGCTAACGTAATACAAAGGTGTTAATCTAGCAGGTTCCCATTTCCACACCACTCGTTTAGTCAGATCTTCAGCTTTGCCAGTTAAGGCAAATGAAATTTGCACTATTAATTCATACTTATTTTTTCTCCTTTACTGGAAAAGCAGTTTTGGAAAAAAACAACTGAAGACAGAACTGGGCTCCAGAGCAGCTTGGGAGAACAGACTGGCTGATCCACAGAAGCCATCGAAGCACCAATGGTCTGCTTGGTTAACTCTACTGTCAGCACTCACTTCACATAACACTCCGCAGTCTGACTCAATTACTTCTCAGAGTTTGTTCTGAATACTTTACTAAATCTCTCTTGTACCAAACATACAAAGCATAGCTTTGTGAGTTGGGCTCTAAGGGTTGTCTGGCTCCCTGACAACCTGGTCTGTGCCTCACTAAGGAGCTCATCCTGTCACCTCCATCCTGCTGAGCATCACAGCCAAGGCTTCTTGTTCCAAAAACTGCATAAACATGCTTCTGATCAACTCCAAGCAGTTGTTCAGGTGAACTAACAGCCTTACTGCTCTGCTGCCACAAGAAGGCTGCCAAAAGCTTCCCAACCCTGCAAGGACCGTTGCTGTATCACAGCCAGCTTGCCAGCATGTGCTTCCCGAGGCTCTCCAATCTCCTGTTCCGCACACAGGAGTTTTGCCCCAAACTATAGTATCTTTTGAGTAACAAGTGGCAGGACAAGAGGAAACGGCTTCAAGCTGCATCAGGGGAAGTTTAGGTTGGATATTAAAGAAAACTTCCTGGAAAGGGCCCTCAGGCCTTGGAACAGGCTGCCCAGGGAGGGGGCTGAATTGCCATCCCTGAACGTCTTTCACAGTTGTGAAGATCTGGAGCTCAAGGACAGGTTTAGGAGTGGGATGGGGGAGTTTGGTTCATGGCTGGACTTGATGAGCTTCAACATCTTTTCCAACCTAAATGAATCTCTGATTCTAAAGCACTGTGATTCCTGTACCCTGATACTTGACGGAGAAATATTGTGCAGGATCATGTAGCTCTCCACCTCCATCACTGCTGGCAGCACCCAGGGCTGCCACAGCAGTTTCCTCTACTGTTTTGTGACACTACCCTCCTGTCTGTCCCACTCCATTCTCCATCTCACACTCTTCTACTGTGCACAGACTGAGTGAGCTCCAGGCTACACCTAAATGCACATTCATGTCCAGCTGCTCCTGAGGGCATCATCGGGGACTGGCTAAGGGGGAAGGTACAACTCACACTGCACCCAGAGGGATCCCGCAGTGACAGTGCTGCTCTGGGAGGTGCTGGGGGATTACCTGGGGTGTTCTACCTGCAGACCTTTCCACAAAAGACACTATTATAAGGTTAAAACCTGGCTGAAGTAATTGTGCATGCAAATTCCTTTTATTAGGGCTGTGGATCGAGGCTGATCAGATTTCAGGGCTCTGGGAGCAGAGCCTGGCAGCCACAAAGGGCTGTTAATAGCTGTTCCAGCTGCAGCCAGCTGGTTCTGCTCACCTGCCTTGTGTCATGCCAAAACAAGCCACACTGCTGCATCCCAGGACAGGTATTTTCATTCCAGCAACACGTTTCTCCTTCATCACCTGGTATCAAGTGCTCAGTGTCACTGAACTGGTTAACGCAACACCTCTGCCAGCCGGCACACACACAGACACTCCACTCACCGCCCCTGACTCTGCAGAGCCGGGGCCTGGTCCCAGCGTGGATCTCAAAACAGAAAGAAAAGGCAGATAAGCCACTAGAGGAGTGTCCATTCCAGCCTGAAAGCAGAAGCTGCTGCCTCAAAGTGCAGGTCTGTGCTTGAAACAAGGTGAAAAGCATCACAACAGGCAAAGGACAAGAAACAATAGGGAAAATAAGACCAAACGTTGCCAAACATCATCATGGGGTGACATTTCTACAGCCACTGTGGAGCACTGCAACACTGCCCTCCAGATCATCCCAGGCTAGGACAAATCCATCTGCAATGATCACCTTCACAGCACCATTAAGTGCCCAGCTTGTCACTGTCAAGGTCTAACACTTCCACAGGTGAGCCCCTGGGTACTAGCTGGTGGGTGGAGGTCCCATGTCACAGGGATAGGAAATGGCACTACGAAGACAGAGAAAAACAGAAAAGAGGGGGTTGAGGAGAGTGAAATGCTGGCAGAAAGCAAAGGGATGGCCTGGCAAGCTGCTGTGCTTCCTGACCTCAAACTTGACTGCCCAGATTGGTTTGGACATTTTGATTTCTAGCTCAAGCTGTGACCATTAGGCATCAGTTCCTTCTCAAGGAGGCTTAAATAGAGCACTGCAAACCCACCTGGCCAAGGCTGACAGCCTTTCCCCCCATTATCTTAAAGTGTCCTCCCAGTGCATTCTGAAAGCTCAAACACAATTCAGGTCCCCAGTTCCCCTTTCCTCTTTCAAATTCTGAATGTCCTGGAGATGCTACTTGTAGGAGAAGGTACAATGCTGTGTCCTCTGAACTGCCTTGCTGTCACCGCTAGAAGATGCAGCAAAAAAACCTAAGAGGGCATAGCCAGAGAGAAGCTACTGCTTTTCTCAAGGGACATTGCAGCCTCCAAGGGAAAATTTCTCTGAGAATAACTTCACAGAAGCATAGGATGTCTCTTTTCTTGTCCTCAGCACACTTAGAAGCCCAATGTGGCTTCTCAGATGCCACTGTAATCATCATGTGTGGGATTCAGCTACTTTTGATGTCTTTTGAATTTGGTTGTTCCCACTGCCAGCAAGTTCCTCATCCTCTGCTGCTGCAAAGTTAAGATGCTGGGAGAAACAGCACGTACATCCAGCTGTGCCAGGGGAAGGGTAGGTCAGACAGCAGGAAAAACTTCTTCACTGAAAGGACTCTCAGGCCTTGGCACAGGCTGACCAGGGAGGGGGTTGAATCACCATCCCTGGCCATGTTCCACAGTCCTGCAGCTCAGGGACAGGGTTCAGTGTTGGACTAGATGAGCTTGAAGGTCTTTTCTAACCTGAACAACTATGATTCTGTGATCTAATGAGTAGGACTTGGTGCCTAAATCCTAAAAGAAAAGAAAGGCACCACCAGACCATGTAACAATCCTAGAGCTCATCCCACAAAAGCTCCACTAGCCAAACCAAACCTACCTGGTCCCAGGTTAGTGTTGAGCAGGGTGAACCTCACAACAACAGCTCCAGTCACATCAGGACATCAGAAGGATCAATACCACTGATATGCTGGACACCACCACACAGAGATAAGCCCCAGCACAGCACAGGCAGAGAGGATCAAACTGGATGTACCGAGTTTCTACGCTTCGAGCTCAGTAACCCAACCATGGGTACCTCCAGCCTCAGATTTGTCACTGGGAGATACCTGAAACTTTAATCTTACAGCTTTAGGGTTGTGCATGTTCAATTGGCAAAGTCTACATGCTCTAAGCATCCTTCTTGCTTCACGTTTTCTTTGTTTCCACAGCCAGAGAAGAACAACACATGTGCCCCATAATGCAGAGAAAAGATTAAAGCCCCAAGGCAATCCAGCCCAGCCTAGCCGTCTCAGTTCATCTATGTGAACTGGCAGCATATCAGGAGTGTGACCAGCAAAGCAAGACAGGAGATTCTCCCACTTTACTCTGCTCGTATGAGACCCCACCTCAAGCCCTGGGTCCAATTTTGGTGTCCCCAAGATGAGAAGGACATACAACTGTTGCAGAAAGTCCACAGGTGGCCACAAAGATGATCCAAGGGCTGGAGCACCTTTGCTCTGAGGACAGGCTGAGAGAGCTCAGATTGTTTAGCCTAGGGAAGAGAAGACTCAAGGGGAGACCTTTGAGCTGCCTTCCAATACCTGAAGGGATCCTACAGGAAGGCTGGAGATGGACTTTTCCCAAGGGNGATTCTATGACAGTGTCACTTGAACCAGCCTGTTCTAAGTGAGGACAGTGCTACTTTGCTGGTGTTTACTGGCTGAGGCAGCAGCTGCCAACACAGTCCACTGCTGTCCAGGCAGAGCTGAGTACAACATGAGCTCTTGAAGCCCAGCAAGAAAACAATAATAAAGAGGGTTGTTGTGTTGTGCAGGGGGTTCATTCCCCCCACCTCCTTCTTTTTCTGAACAGAGTGATCCCAACCAGTCTGATACACAAATCAGAGGTGATCTCATCAGCCAGTCAGCCCAGCTGAGGCAGGACAGAACTTGTCCTGTGATGGGGATGTGCTGAGCAGCCACCCCTGGCAGCTCACCACAGCAGCACACATGCTGCTTCATTCACAGCCAGGGCACGCTCCCACCTTTCAGCCTACTGCAAACAGCTTCACACTCTTCAAATGTGGGACTGAGAAGAGCATCTCGCACCTGCCACTCTGGTATTTAGGCAGAGGCTGGGGTTGCCACCTCCCTCAACTGAAGGACCTACAGATGTTAGCACACGGGGCTGGTTCACACGGCACTGGTGCCTCGCACTGAACATCAGCCTCTGAAAGGTGGGGGTGTGGGGGAAACACTTGAAAATTCCCTAAGAACAGTCCAGTGTGGTTCAGAAGCTTTCACCTTTCATTTCTCATAAACTAGAGCTCCGTCCCATCTTGCCACCAAGTTTCTTTTGATTTCTTTGTTGGAGGAGGAACAATGCCTGAGAGCTGCGAAGGCCCTGTTTCTAAGATGTTTCTGTTTTCAATCGAGCAGCAGAACTATTTATTTTCCTGGACCATGATGGAATTAAACAATTTGTCTTTGAAAACTCTAGGAACCTTCACCCCGACACCACCCGCCCCCATCTGCTTTTCAGATTAAGGTTCTTAGCTTTTTACCAGCTCAGGGTTTATGAACTGCTGTACAAACCCCATTACCCTCCCAGTAAATTATTTCAAGCTTACATGTTATTCTTTACATTTTTCCCCATGGAGTAACTCTGGAGATTCAGAAAGGGAAAGGCTCATTGAGGCACTTGGAATTAAAAACACGGGATAAGGAAAACCGTGGTGCTTCCAGAAACTTGGAATTAAGAAAACACCACCTCTCAGTGCACTTCAGAGAGGATGAGACACACCCCGGGAGAGCCTGCTCAGGGTACGACTGTGAAAATAAGGAAAAAGGCTCCAGTTAGTGGGAGGAAGCTCTTTAAAAACAGATTAAGTTTCATTTGAGTTGGTTATTTACTCCTTCCCTGATTGAAAACAGGGACAGGAGGGATCCCCGTGTTTCTGCAGCAGAAAGCATGCAGTGGGCAGCAGATCAGTTCCTCTAAACAGGAGATGCCCACTTTATCTGGGCTTACAAAGGTATCCCAGGGGCAAACTGGAGTCTAGCTGGAATAACAAGGGATGGACAAGAACTGAGCCCACTGCTGCTTCTCCAAGCTGGGACTGAGCTAGAACAAAGAACCCCCCAAGTCCCTGGCAGTGATCACAAGAGCGCGTCAGCAGGAGCTGATTCAATCTCTTCCCTGGTGCCCAGCTCTGGGACAATCAGCACTTCCTGGAGAGGGACTGGCCAGGCAGAGTCACATCCCAATACTGGCTCTGCTTAGAGTTAACCCTGAGCCCAGCCCCTCAGCTCTCCAAAGCTGCCCAGCACAAAACCTCTTGCTTGCAGTCCCAGTGCTTTAACAAGATACTGCAGAGGGGGATTTGCTATGGTGCTGTTTGGAGAGCACCAGCCACAACACCCCTTCATCTTTTGTAACTCATCCACAGCCAAGAGCCCCACATTCATTTGAGGCTGATCAGCCTGGAGAGAAGGCGGCTCCATGGGGACCTTACAGCCACCTTCCACAACCCCTGAAAGGGGCTGTCAGAAGGCTGGGGAAGACTGTTCCAAGGGCAGGGGACAATAAGACCAGGGTTCGTGGTTTGAAGCTGGAAAAGGGCAGTGAGGCTGGACAGGAAGAGAAAGTTGTTGAATCCGAGGGTGGGGGATCCTTGAACAGGCTGCCCAGAGAGGGGGTGGAAGCCCCATCCCTGGAGCCATTGAAGGTCAGGCTGGATGGAGCTCTGGGCAATCTGTTCTGGTGAGTGATGGCTCTGATTGGTGTAGGATAGTTGGACTAGATGGCCTTTGGAGGTCCCTTCCAACCAAAGACATTCTGTGATTCTATGAAATACTAATGAAACAGACTAAGAGATGGGCTTTGATTTGTTCAGAGGTTCAGTGCCAGTCATCATTGGGGAAGATGCGGCCATCAGAGCTGACAATCAGACCTCTGCTGAATGCACTATTGCTGAACATACAAGATTAATGGGATTCCATTGCAGAAGCATAGGCAGAGCTCTGCTTCTGAGAAACATATTACCTCATGGCTTATATGAAAAGCGTGATAAGCATGCACACAGTGTTCTGCTGAGCTTTTGGAAGCTGACAGGGATACATCAGTCATAAAAGTACGTGATCCAGCCTTACAGACTAGCATCAGTGTCCTAGGAGTCATCCAGGCAAAAAATACTCCCAATTCAATCTGAAGTGAATCTGCTCTGGGGTCACAGGGTAAAGTGCCATCAACTCCTTCCCTGGCCTGGGCAAGTGCTACATTCTGTTAGTGGCCTAAATTAATAGGGCCTGATGTCCAGTAACAGTAGGAGATCTGAGCCCAAGAGGTTTATCATGGCTGTAGGGGAACTGAAGGAGAAAATGCACAAGAAAATGCTCATGAAGAGAAGACAAGACAGGTCATGGGCTTAGCTTCACTCAGATAAACTGTCAAATGTCAGTTCCAAATGGGCAGGGGCCAAGGTCTTGTGGCATCCTGAGATGGGCTTTGGTGCAGCCAGACACCCCTCTCAGCCACTCGGGACCCAAAGCATTCCTTCAGCCTCTCATACAGATCCCTGGGTTGGGCAGAGCGACTAGCACCAAATACTGCTCTACTTTCAATACTTCAGAGGATTTGTCATGCTTCAGCACCCATTGCTAAAGCTCCCAACTTTTTCTAAGGCTCCTCCCAATGCAGCTCAATCCCTCAGAATCCTCAATTCTGTAGGACTCCTCTACCTCACACCAGAGTTTGCTATAGGAAAAAGAAAACCAAGAATTCAAAAGTTTGGTTAGCAGTAAACCATGTGTGTTATACAAGCACCTTTAGTACACAAACATCACCATCTTGATGCTAAGTAAGTCTCTCCAATTTCCAGCATCCTCAAAGACCAAGTGTGGCCCCTCTACCAAATCCCCACTACCTCCTGGGAGGTCCAGCCCAGTCCTCCCTTTGTCTGCTCTGCTCACAGGAGGCACTTTGGGAAGTTCCAATAAATCTCTGCCATGGCAGCACCAGGCTGCCAGTGTAACCACAAACACACTGTGTTTATGAGAGGGATCTGCTGTGCACAGCCACCAAAGAGCCCATGACACCACCAGCACTGGAAACAGCCACTGCTGAGCCCAGAGCTGAGCTCAGAGCTGAACCCAGAACTGAGCCCACAGCCAAGTCCACAGCTGAACCCAGAGCTAAAACCAAAGCTCAGCCTACACCCGAGCCCACTGCTGAACAGCTATCAGTAGAGAGCGCTCAAAAAATGGCATGGGCTAAGAGGAAGAAAAATCACTCCAAAGTGCTTGGGAAAAGCAAATAAGAAACTTTTGTGCTCATAACTTAGGAGAGGTTTGGCAAGTGAAATCTCTATGATCATATGGTTTAGCCACCAAATAATCTGCACAGAGCTCTGGTCTGGCTGGGCAGGGTACAGACACCACAGGGCACATCCAGCTCTCATGAGCTGGAGGTGCCTCAAGAAAACACAGGCTCTTCTACACTCAGAATCATTGAATAACATAACTGGTTTGGCTGGAAAAGGCCTTTAAGTTTATCCAGACCCAGCACTGCCAGCTCCCCACAAAGCCATGGTCCTCACACCACATCCCCAGAGCTTTCCAACCCCCCTCCAGGGACCTCTGGAAAAGGGCTGCACCCAGAAAGGACCACACACACAAGGGTCATGCAGACCCTCTGCTCCAGCACAATAGAAACCCTCCAGAAGAGATAGATGTACTTGAAAAAAGCCTCTGAGTAAAGCAAGAGGAAACAGGTGTTCCTGCACCCCCCCACCCCAGGTACCGACAGACCATCAAGCTGCAATGACATGCAAGTGACATCTCACAGTGAAGACAGGTTAATGGCTCCTTTGAGCCAACTCTTATCTAACCCACTTCTGCAGACTTTAAGTTGCTAATTTTCATTCAGCTTTCACAAGCACAAACCGCCACAAGAAGCCCTGGTTTGCCACATCAGTATTATTCAATATGAAGGTCACTTCCTCCAGCTTCAGGCAAACCGCTGCAAAGCCTCCAGCAGCGCCAAGGAAGACCAAAGGAAGAAGTCCAGGGATACTGTTATTGATCTTGGGATACAAGTCTCAGGTAGCAGCCTTAGCACACAGAAATAATTCACACTTCTAGACGAACATAAAACCCCACAAAACCCCCAGAAATGCCCTGCACTGGCATCATGTGGGGGGCTACAGTTCATTTGTGGAGGCAGATTAATGCAGCCACCAAACCCACGAAGTTATGGCAACTGTGACCTCTCTGGATTGGCTGCCAATATGATATAGGTCCAGGAGAAATGAGTCTGCTCTGCTGCCCCAGAACAAAACAATAAATCGGCTTCCTCGATAACGGTGGTTAAAGAATCTAAGTTCCTGACCCCGCATGTTTTACTGGTCGTGTGCTGCGCTGCAGGGAACAGTCAAGATGACATCTGCTGAAATGCGGGGAATTTATGATATAATAGGTTGCACATATGTGCCAAAAAGAGAAAAAAAACCCTCTTAAATTCAAGCAAATCAAGATTAATTAGCTATTAAAATAGGTCTGAGAACACAGTGCAGTACAGGTGGTACAACAAAACCTCTCCCTCTCTGTACACAGTGACTGCAGCTCCTCTCCAGGTCACTTGGTCCACCCCTGTGGAGTCCATCGCACTCTCACTGGGAAAAGCAAAACCTGCTGCTTCTGCGTAAACTCCTGCTCTCTCCGATTCCGCAAGCTCGTAGTTCCATGAGCAAGCACTTCAGCTCTGTCACAGGGAGTTCCACTAAGCCCACAGGAAAATCCCGTGTTGTCTGGCTTTGATCACCCAGACAGCCTGAGCATTAACCCCAGTATTTTTACAGCGATCCCCGGATTAAGGCAGAGGACACGCCACACACACTCACCTCTCTGCCCTGGCACTTAGACTCACTCCAACGCATTTCCCCGTTTCATCCAGCCCCATGATTTTCAGGTTTATTGCTGAAAATTACAATTACAGGTGTCCCCAAAGCAGCAGCCTCACAAATGCCCCAGACCTGCAGTGGCATCCTGGCAGCCCAGAGGTCTCTAGCAGCACCCAGCATCACAGAGCAAACACCCCTCTGAAATCATAGCAGCCTGCCTTCTCTTTTTTAACTTCCTACTGCCCAGGAATGCAGAGGAGTTGTTAATACCCTGCAATCTGCTCGGTTTCCTCCTTAATCCTCCTCCTGACCAAGGCTCCCCACACAGGAGCTCACAGTGCCGTGTCCCCAGCAGCCGGAGCAGAGCCAATGTTATTGTGAGCCCGAGGTGGAACGGCTTGATTCCTAGCAGGAGATCAATTTGTACATGGAACCAGCAAGTTCCACTCTAGCAGGGCTAACCACTTCAAACGAGCCTGACTCCTAGCGACAACAAATACCCTCACTGGGACCAAGTCAGCCATCAAAAGCTCTGTCCAGCGGCTGCTGATCCCTTCCCACCGGTCAGGACACACACATCTCCTCCTCCCAGACACCTTACAATCACAGAGTCACTCAGGTTGGAAGAGACCTCCAAGATCTTCCAGTCCAAACATCACCCCAACCCCACCCCACCTACTAAACCCTGTCCCCCTCGGCCACATCCACTTGGTTTTTTAACCCCTCCAGGGACAGCGACTCTACCCCTCCCTGGGCAGCCTGTTCCAACCCCTGACCACTCTGTCAGGGAAAAGATTTCTCCTGATGTCCAACGTAACCCTCCCCTGGCACAACTTGAGGCCTTTTCCTCTTGTCCTGTCACTGGTGACTTGGGAGATGAGATCACTCTGTCTTCAACAACAGGGCAGACTGTCTTCAGGATGACTAATTGCCTAAACTGGAAGACAGGGATAGGGTACAGTGTAGTTCCCCTGTTATCCAAGAGGTACTAGTTAGAGATCTGCTGATCTGTTTGGATCCCCACAGGTCCATGGGACCGGATGGGATTCACCCCAGAGTGATGAGAGAGCTTGGAGATGAGCTTGCTAAACCGCTCTCCATAATTTATCAGAAGTCGTGGACCACAGGTGAGGTCCCAGATGACTGGAAGTTGGTGAAAGTGACCCCCATTTACAAGAAGGTTCGGAAGGATGAGGTGCTGGAACGAGTCCAGAGAAGAGCAACTAGAATGGTAAAGGGGCTGGAAGGTAAGCCCTACGGGGAGAGGCTGATGGAGCTGGGTCTATTTAGCTTGGAAAAGAGGAGGCTCAAGGGTGACCTTATCGCTGCCTATAACTATCTAAAAGGTGGTTATGGTGAGGTGGGAGTCGGTCTTTTCTCCCTGGACACTGGAAACAGGACAAGGGGTCACAGTCTTAAGCTCCATTGGGGGAGGTTTAGACTTGACATTAGGAAAAGGTTTTCTACTGAAAGAGTGATCAGATTTTGGAACGAGCTGCCCATGGAGGTGGTCGGGTGTTCAAGGTTAGTCTGGATGAAGTGCTGAGCGGCATGCTCTAGATGTCAGATGTTTAGGTTTACTTGGTTGGTTTTAGGTTGGACTGGATGATCTCTAAGGTCTTTTCCAGCCTCATCATTACCGTGATACTGTGATCAACCCCCACCTCTCTTCACCCTCCTTTCAGGTAGCTGTAAAGAGTAATAGGGTCCACCCTCAAACCTTCAGTCAGCTTTCCTCCCCACAGGTACCTCGACTCCCCACAGAATGGGAAATGGTGACCTGCAGTTGTGATCTTTGCCCACATTAACCTGCAGCCCATAAATAAGAACTACATGCCCCCTTCCAGGTCCCCTGGCTCACAGTTTGCTTTCAGCAGCTCTCATTTTCCCACCAAATTCATGGCTCAATTAAAGACAACACAACCCTTCCCAGGGTTGCACACCTCTGGGTTTGTATTCATAGCCCAATCACAGTGTCCACAGAAACCAGAAGCAACCAGCACAGTGACACGATAAACCCGTCTTTCTCTGTGCTAACCCCTCCTGGAGAACCCTGTTACTGACAAACAAAATAATGAACATGAGAGCAAAATCCCCATCCCTGAAATCATCCCAGATCAGGTTGGACCTT
>VZRI01000184.1:6687-19028 GCA_013397515.1 Upupa epops
GAGCAGGGGGAATGGTTTCAGGCTGGAAGAGGGGAGGTTTAGAATGGAAGTCAGAAGGAAGTTCTTCATGATGAGGGTGCTGAGATCCTGGAACAGGTTACCCAGGGAAGTTGTGGCTGCCCCCTCCTGGAAGTGTTCGAGGCCAGATTCGGTGGGGCCTTGAGCACCCTGGTCTAGTTGGGGGGGTCCCTGCTCACAGCAGGGGGGCTGGAAATAGATGATCTTTAAGGTCCCTTCCAACCTGAACCAATCTATGAACCATTGTGGATGGAGCTGTCTCAGGACCTACAGTGTGGTGTAGAGTGAGTGATGAAAGTTGGGAGTTGCCTGTATGTTAGGCAGGACCAAGCTGATTTGCTCTTTCCTAAGTGCATGAAGTAAAAGGCCGAGGTATGTCAGTCAAGGTTTAGGGCTGTTCTAGGCTAGGATAAAAATGTTTTGTTTTTTTCTATCATGTCGCCTTGCCTTTTCTTCCCAAAAATAATACATATGTTTTGTTTAGAGCAGGGGGGAGGAAAAAAAAACCCACTCAGATGGCTTCTCTGCAGCTTGAGAAGCTAGGCCCATTCAGAATTTAATGGGCCGTTAGGGCGAAAAGACAAGGCTGGAGGCACCCACAGCTGAAAGAAGAGGTTTTGGCCTTGAGAATAAGTTTGATTTGGAGGTGGGGGGTGACACTGAAGGAGTTGGGATAGGTGTGGACGAGATGCAGGGCCGTTCTTTTATGTCCCACGCCCCAATAAGACGACGCACACGAGAGCTTTCTCTCCCTCTCTGGCTCTCCTACCTTTCGCCTCTCTTGGGGCCCTGCGGGGCCACCGTGCGGTCGGGCCCTGCCGGGAGGGCTGGAGGCTGCGGCCCCCCGCATGCCCAGGGCTGCACCCCGGTGCCAGCGAGTCCTAGCTGCTGCCGGCCGGCTCCGGTCATGCCAGCAGAAGTTCTTCCCCATCCTCATGGCGAAATGAGTGGGCGCAGAGAGGAACCACCAGGCTCGACTCTTCCTCACAGCAAGCAGAGCCGTTCTTTCGGATCAGCCAAGCCCGGAGACGCCGAGGTGCGTGAACTGGCCTTAAACAGGGCAAAACGCAGGAGGAGGGAACTCCCTTCTGGTTGACTGGCGCGGTCGCCACTGTGTGCTAGCCACATGGCCGGGCCATGTGGCCATCGCCATCCTGATTTACAGGAAGAGAAGCCTTGTCACAGCTTGCTGCTGAGAAAGACTCTGGGACAGCTTAACTCCAGTTAAGGGGAGTATGGAGCCCAGAGGAGCACCTGGTCTTCCAGCTTGACAGAAGTGTTAGCGAAAGACAAGCTGAAGACTTGTTACTCTTAAACCTTTGGCCGAGTGTTGGGAAAGTGGGGTTTTGAAGTGTTCTAGGGGTGGACTGCTACAGAATGCTTTGCCTGGTACTCTTTCTCAGAATGTGTGTAGTGGTGTTGTGATGGAGATGCTGTTTTGCATCTTCTGTTTGGGCTTTATTTTTTTTCTTGTGTATGCAGCTGTAGGTTCAAAAAACCCTTTTGTATCCAGGAGCTGTTTTTCTATTGCTTGATAAATTCTATTCAAGACCCCTTGAGACCTGGCTGCCTTTTTGGTTTTGGGGATTTTTCCCTTTAACCTGGGACAAGGTCTTAATGTCCAACAACAGCAACTTTATTTAGAGGGAAAATTAAGATTCATCTTAAGATGGTCCTGCAGTCTGCTGCTTTAGATGCAGGGCTACTTGTTCCGGGTGTGTTCTTCTTTTGTGGAGTTGCTTTAAGGTCTTGTTAGAACTTAAGCATCATTCATTCATGTTGTTTTATGGATTTTTAGTCTGGTTGCTTGTATCTCCCCTGGTCCTTTAGGAATAGAGGAGTGCTTAAATCTGGAAACGGTGAGTGTCCAGCTCTTCAAAGGTGATTCTTCTTTTGAAGTCAGTTTTAGTTTTGTAGGAGAGCTTCAGTCATCTGGGTTTATGTGAAGAAACTGAAGGAATCCTCTCTTGTTAAAATACAAGCTCATCTGAGGTCGGTTCAACAAGGCTCATTGCTTGTCTTTGTACTTTACAGAAGAGCTGCTCAAACTGAGCTGCTAAAGCTTGTGAGATACAGCAGCACTACCTAAATTTACTGAAAAAAATATGTAAGGTGGACACTGAAAGTGAACAAAATGAGAAATGAAAACAACAGCGGGCACTTCTTTTCCTCACGTGGTTGCATTTAAGTCATTGGAACTCCTGGGAAACCTGAAGGACCATATATGTGTTTGTATATGCTCAGATGTGCTTTTTGGTGCTGGAAACGGATAAATCTGCCTCTGGAGCATTAAAAAGGGCAGTTAAAAGCCCAGCTGTCATCTCTGCTATTGGAAATTGCCTACAGTTCAGACATGATTTCAGCTGATCCCTTATGAGGCACAGGCTGGAGCTGAGGTGAATTGGTGTGGTTCAGACAGTGCTTGTCTCAGAGCTGCTGCGGTGAGTCATCTGAGAAATGGATTGCAGTGCAGCTGGCCTGCGTTCCCCCTTCAGCCATAAATACTGCGATGTTTGTCTGCACCCTTGGAGCACCAGCGTCTCTGCATGGAAAATTTGTGCCTGTGAAATGGACACGGTAGAGTGGGAGGGCATGATGTAAAGGTGTATGACAGTGTCCATGCAGGGGAGCAATTGTCGTGGGGGAAAGCTATGTGGATCTGAGCCGACTGGACTGTTTAACCACCAGAATCTGCCTGTTTGACCACGATTCCCAGATAAATTCAGTTCTGTGATGAAAGAAGCTGGAGAGAGGCTGCCCTCTCCCCTTTTCTAGTCAGGTGTGAGCCTGCTGATTTTAGCCTCAGCACTGGTTTTTGTAGCACAAACCTGTTTATCCTCAGGTCTGGTAAATTGTGTAGCAAGAAAACAAGGTTAGTTATCAAGCTGAAGGGATGCACAGCCGTATTTTTTTCACCCGTTAGTGTTGCTTTTCTATGGTATAGTATGCAGGCTGTTACAGATGCTTTGTTCTCATTAGTTCTAAGACAGGATTAGGTAAGGAGTCCCGTTTCTTCATGATCTTTCCATTCAGTCTCGCTTGATGGACATACTTATAAATTCCCTGCCTATAATGTGCAAAATAAAGATATAAATCCACTTAGGAACACTTTTTCCCCATAAAAATCACGTGTATATTACAGATGTTTCACTCTTCCGAAGGACTCTCTTCCTCTTGGAAAAGATTTCTAGTGCAGTCGTCATATTCAGATTCCATTTGCACAAAGCCTTACAGTTGATCTTGTTAGTCAAAGTTTTGTTCCTACCAGTCATTAAAACCGAGCAGGTACTTGTTGAATTGCTGGTCTGTGGTGTAAACCCAGTAAAATCCAACTCTGTGTGTGTGCTCTTTGAGCTTCTGTTACTGTAGAGGTTACAAACTTAAACCAGAGTTTATATTTATTTTTACCTTAATTTAGATTCTTCATCTAAAACTGTATTCTAAGCTAAACCAGCTTAGAGTGATGTGACTGTAGCATCATGTGGTCAGACTGGGATTTTCTGCATTTGCCGTAAGGGTGACAGAGCACTGGAATGGGCTGCCCAGGGAGGTTGTGGATTCTCCTTTTGGAGACTTTCCTGATCCATCTGTATGGGTTCCTGTGTGACCTGCCCTGGTGGTCCTGCTTGAGTAGGGGAATTGGATTCTGGCTTCTGTAGGTCCCTTCCAACCCCTAGTGATCTGTTAGTCTGTGTAATACCCATTGCTGTTAAATCCCTGCTTATCTCAGGGTGTTTCTATGTCTTGGTAAGTCTTTACCCAGTTCTTGTTTCCTGGCAGGTTGTAGGAACCATGTCAGACTGTCCTGTCTGTTTTGTTGCTTGGAAAAGAGAGAGTAAGATTAATGATTGCTGTTATTGGTGATCCTGGCAGGAGAGAAAATAGCACTGAGTACTCAACTGTAGGGCTTCACTTCATTTACAGTGCTTTCTCAGCACAAGGGGTGAGTAGCTTTGAAGTATCAATAAGTACCAGTGTGAATGACTTGGAATTGCCAGGAAAAGGGTGCTCAGCACCTATGAGGTATAGAATTTGAGTTCTCTTGCATCTGACCTGTTTGTGGCTGCTTAATACTTGGAACCACTGTAAAGATCCATTGAAGGGTATCTGCCGTAGCTTCTATCATGCTCTATAACTCCCTGAAGGGAAGTCTTAGATACCTGGGGATTGGACTCTTAAAGGTAATTAGCACCAGGATGAGAGAACAGGGCCTGAAGCTGCCAGGAGAAGGTTAGGTTAGATGTTAGGAAGCCCTTCCTCACTGAAAAGGTGATTAAACCTTGGAAGGGACTGCCCAGGGCAGTGGTAGAATCCCTATCCCTGGAGATGTGGAAGGCCAGACTGGCTGTAGCCCTTACTGCCGTGGTCTGCCTGATGAGGTCGTTAGGTCATGGTCATGGGCTGAGCTGGATGAGCTCATAGGGCTTTTCTAGCCTCCTTCATTCTGGGATTTGTGATTTTCTTTCCCTGAGGAAATCATCATCCAACATCCATTTGATGGTGATCCATCCGTTTGATGATGATTTGGAAATCATCATCATCATCCGGGCTGTCCAACATCCGACCAAACCCTTCCCTGGCAGCTTCAGGCCCTGACCTCTTGTCCTGGTGCTGGTTGCCTGGGAGAAGAGCCTAACCCTTGCCTGATTGAAACCTCCCTTCAGGTTGTTGTAGAGAGGGAGGAAGGTTCTCACTCAGTCTCCTCCAGGGTAAACAGCTTATTTCAAGGCCTGAGGACCCTTTCCAGGAAGAAGTTTCTCCTCATGTCCAGCCTAAACTTCCCCTGGTGCAACTTGAGGCAATTTCTTTTAGTTGCCTGTAAGAAGAGACCAACTCCTACCTCTCCACAGCCTCTTGTTATGGTTTCCATTCTATTTTGCAACAGATGGAGTCTGGTGGTGGTGGAGGGAATCAGGACTGAGATTTCAATTGCTGGTAATTAAATGGTTGTGGTTAGATTTCCAGTGCCCTATTAGTATGAACTGGGCTTCTAAAATGATTTGAGAGGAGGTGAACACAAGTAAACCTCCAGTTTTCATCTTGGATTTTATTTGGATGTTTGAAAAGCCTTGGGAGCAGAGCTGTGGTTGTTAGGGATGCTGCACCTGAGAGATTGCTGCAGGCTTGGCCTGGCAGTAGATGTGAATGATCCTTCACGGGGAGAGAAGAAACTGAATAGAATAGCATTGCCCTCTGTGCTGTAAGCTGTCTGCCTTTTTCCTTTTGTAGTGTCAGCTTGTGGAGCTGATAAATGTCAAAAGTGTTTTCCTTCTCCAGTGAGATTTTTCTCTGCATAATCCAATGTTATGGTTTGGGGTTCCCCTCCACCCTCCCTGCAAAGATGACTTTGTCCTCTCTTTGGTTCCTAATCAGGGAAGTGCTCAAGAAATGGGATGGCTTTGACAGCTGGGTGTGTTATCTACTGAATTCTTTTTGGAAAGGAACTGAAAGAGACAGGAGCTTCATTAATAGGAACTAAACCTTGTCCCATGTTTTGCTTCTAAGAGACATCCACAGAGATTAGTCTTCTAATGACAGATATTGAAGGGAATAAAACAGTCTCCCAATTTCAGGAATTTACTGAGAACACAGTACACTGGGCAGTTGTTAGGAGCCTGTTCCCACCTCTACCCATGTATCTGACATCCAAGTAATTAGGGAAGCTGTTACTGGACTTGATGGAGTAACTGATGGTTGTTAACAGCACAGACTGAAACAACTGTGGCTTGAAGGAAGCCTGTGAGGCGTTATGGTTTCCTGTAAAGTCAGAAGGTCAAAACTCTTTAGAATTAGGAAATGCAAGACACCAAGTCTGAAAGAAATGCTCTAGTTTGCCCTTCATCGTGAAGGTTTGGTTACTCCAATGGAAGGATGGCTGTTAAGCACTCACTGTCTCATCTGACACTGTTTTCCTGTCACGTGAACAGGCTGAAGGATCTCAGATAATTATTAGATAAGTATGGAAACTGGTGGCAAAAGGGGTGGGGAATTGTGTGGGGGCTTTTTAGGCTTTATAGGTTTGTTGTTTTTTAAATCCTGCAGCTGCACAGCCCATTTCTTAGATTACCTAAGAGAGCAGGTGTTTTAAGAATCAAAGTAGCCCAGAATGTTAGGGATTGGAAGAGACCTTGAAAGATCATCCAGTCCAGTCCCCCCACCACAGCAGGATCCCCTAGATCCAGTTGCACAGGAACAGTCCATGCAGGTTTTAAACATCTCCAGAGAAGGAGACCCCACAGCCTCCCTGGGCAGCCACTTCCAGTGCTCTGTCACCCTCACCAGGAAGAATTTTCTCATCTTGATGTGGACCCTCCTCTGTTCCAGCTGACACCCCCTGCCCCTTGTCCTGTCCCTGGGTGCCACTGTGCTCCTTCCATCTGACATCCAGTTTTTTTCAACATTTATGAGGTCACCCCTCACTCTTTTTTTTTTTTTTTTCCAAGCTCAAGAGACCCAGCTCCCTCAACCTTTCCTCATCAGGGAGGTGCTTCGTTCCCTTCATCACTCCTGTGGCGCTGCTCTACACTCTGTCAAGCAGTTCTGTGTTCTGGATGGAGGGTCCCAGAACTGGGCACAGTGTTCCAGATGTGGTCTCACCAGAACAGAGTAGAGGGAGAGGAGAACCTCTCTCAATCTACTAACCACACCCCCTTCTAATCCACCCCAGGATGCCAGTGGCTTTCTTGGCCATCAGGGTCTGTTGGTGGCTCCTGGTCATCCTGCCAGCCCTAGTCCCTTTCTCCTGTGCTACTCTCTAGGAAGAAGCAAATGTATGAGATTGGAAACTGTTGATGTGTTTCCCTGCAATCGTTAGGAGACCTCTGCTTAAACAGGGGTGTGAACACCGGGAATTAGGCTGCCTGGGGGGTTGACTGGAGAACAGTGCCAGTTTAGCGGCTGCTGTGTGATGTCTGTGAGCTTGGTGCTTGCACCAACTGCCTTTTAAAGTTGTGGGGCCCTTGAAGCAGCTCACCTTATGAAAGTGGAGCAATAACTAACCCAAGCAAAGAGGAGCAGCTTTCCACCGATAAATGACCCAAGTAAAGAGGATAATCTATCTTATCTGAAATCCAGTGAGAACACACTGAGGTAGCAATAGCTTTGAATCTGTGTCTGGAAAAAGTCGGGTGTGGCAGAGGTGCAGAGAGGAACAGGTGCCCTGGTACAGAAGTAGAAAGATAAGGAGAAGAATTTAGAGTTTAAGAAGTGAACTTCGGTTTGCATTTCATATCAGATCTGAATTGTACAGCTGCTGCCCCTGCTTCTGTTTTGGGAAGAATCAGTTTCAAACCATCATTATATTGGTTTCAGAGGAGCATAAACGAAAGGTTGAAGACTTGACAGCTGTGACCAAGTCCAGTGCTGTCGTGTGTCACCAGACAAGTGATACTGTACAGACTGTGACAGCCAGCAAAGCATAGCAGCCACTCTTCTATGTCAGCTTTAAAAGAGAGGAAGTGTTACCCGAAGGGGAGAAAGTATCAGGATTTGACAGCTCGCTCGACATCTGAGGTTAAATATCAGCTTTGGCAGAGACTTCACTTACATATTCATACTGCACCTATCAAGATCTCAGATTCCAGCCTTTAAGGCTCAGTTTTGTTTGTTTATGGCTCTTAAAAATATTGTGCTGAAGAGCAGGGTGGCCTGATGGAGCAGACAGTGTTAAAGGTCAGAGCATGATTTTCATCATCTGATTTATTTTGGGTAAAAATGCAGAATCATTGAAGTTGGAAGAGACTCTCAAGATCATCAAGTTGGATGGACAGCCAACAGCAGCAGAGACAGGCATTTTATTAACTTTAAAGAAATGCAAGTTGACTTTCAATACTGGTTTGTGCACTGGTTAGATTTCTCATCTCAAGTGGTTTTCATGTTTCCTAGGCTCTTTGTAAGTGCTGCCCTCAATTTAAAACTCAAACTCAAAGCCTTCTTGTGTGTCTTTGCAAACAGCATAGCAAACCCGCCTGATGTATGCCCATGTATGTATCAGGGCTATTGTGTTTTCCCTCCTTCCATACCCTAAGTTCTGTTTTATTGTTTAACTCTTACTTTGTTGTTTATAGGGGTGTTTAGCCTGGAGGAGACTTAGGGGGACCTTATCACTCTATGACTACCTGAAGGGAAGTTATACACATGTGGAGGTCGGGCTCTTCTCACAGGCAACTAATGCCAGGACGAGAGGGCAGGGCCTGAGGCTGGGTGAGGTGTTAGGTTGGCTGTTAGGAAGCCCTTCCTCATGGAAAGGGAGGTCAGACCCTGGAACAGACTGCCCAGGGCAGTGGTGGAGTCTCCATCCCTGGAGGTGTTTAAGGACAGTCTGGTTGTGGCACTTGGTGGCCTGGTCTGGCTTATGGTGGTGATGTTAGGTCACGAGCTGGGCTGGAGGAGCTTGGAGGGCTTTTCCAGCCTCAATCATGTGATTCTGTTATTCCTGTGTGTTTTTATCTCTCTTGGGACAGGAGACAGTCCTGTAATGACTGTAATGAACACAGAAGTTGTTTGCCTTCAAACAATGTTTTCAGCTTTCTTTTTTCAGTGTTGCTGTTACTATTTGGAACAGGTTCTCGAAGATGCAGAGGCTCAGCATCTGTTCCAGTCCATCCTACCTGACATGGTCAAGCTGGCGCTCTGTCTTCCCAGCATTTGCACCCAGGTGAGTGAAGGCAGCCAGCAAAGGCTGGGGCACAGCACTTTGCTGTAAACCCTAAGGATGACCAAGGTCAAACCCTCAGGTTCCCACCATGTTCTAGCAGTCACTTTGAGGGGGATTTTTTTGTTGGTGGAGGAAATTTTGGAGCATGGTAAAGTTGCTGATCCCAGCACCAAGCACAAGATGGTAATAATGGCTGTTACAAAGGTGATGGCAGTGTGTATTGTGAAGAACTTCATCAGACTTTTTATATTTGCTAGACATAAAGCTCTGTGTGTCCCAGTACAACACATTGTCCAAAACACCGTGGGTTATTGAGCATTTTCCACTTGTCTAGCTTTGTGACTTAAGCTATCGTAACAGACCTTGTTAATGAAATGGCCAGCAGACAGTGGGTATTAGCCAGCAGGAGTGTAGGAGTTAGAGTGAAGGAGAAGCTGTTTTGTGGAGTAAACAGGGCTGTGTAGTCAACAGACTGGCTGAGTAGCAGTTGCTGTGTTTGCAACACAAGGATGGAAGTGCAGCTACTTTGTTCTGGAGCTAAGGCTGATGATCATGGCTGAGAGAAAGAGGTGAGAAGTGGTTGTTCTTTCTTCTTGTCAAGTAACTGTTACTGGACTTCATGTCAATCCCCAAAACAATGAAGTTCTGGGACTGTAGCCAGTGAAAATTCCAGCTTGGGAGGATGCAGCCTGATACAGTGGAATATGGAACAACATTGGAGAGGGGTTTTCTGTTCCCCCAACCCTTAGTTTCTTTAACGTAAAAGAAACAGTAAAAGCTGAATCAAACTCCAAAGAGGAGACCAAAGCCAGGCTCTTTATTCTCATTATAGGACAGATAACTCTGCTTTCTGCAGATGTTGTCGGTGTTGCTTCTTCAAGTAAGATGGAAACAAAATTATTGATCAGAAATCTGCAGCTTCTCAACCAGGCTTTTTCCAAATTGGCTGGAATCAACCATTTTTGACTGTAATGGTGCTGCTGATTAAAGGGCTCACCAACAGCCTGAATTACTCTTGCTCTAACTCAACAAATGTAATTTTCTGCTCCTGTTTTGTCTTTCTAGTTTTTTTTTAATGGATAAGCTGATTAATTTTTTCATTCTTCCTCCCCCTCCCTCCTTTTGTGGGTAGCCAATTCCTCTGCTGAAACAAAAGATGAATCACTCCATCACCATGTCGCAGGAGCAGATTGCCAGCTTTCTAGCCAATGCTTTCTTCTGTACTTTTCCACGGCGCAACGCGAAGATGAAGTCGGAGTATTCCAGTTACCCAGACATTAACTTCAACAGGTATGGTGCTGCAGAGTCAGTGAAGCTGGTAACCCTTCAACAAAGCTTATAACCCTTTGGTGAGGCTATCACTGGTGTCCTTGAGGGTACAGGCTCCTTGTGTCATTTGTGTTGCTGTCACTCATCTTGGTAGTGTGGCTTTTGTCTTTTTCTGTTCACCTCTGAGGGCTCTTGTTCAGCCTCCTGACCCTTCCTCATCAGTTGTAGAAGATGTGTGTTGTAATCAACCTGTCCTTTATGCCACAGATTAGCCGAAAAAAAGGTTTTCAGATTATCAGAAGAGCTTAGAGATGGTCTGCTTTCTAAACAAGCCTGTATTCCGGCAGATATGATTAGCAGTTTTTCTTTGCACCTTTTATTTATTTAAATATGCTTATTTCAGTTTGAAATGGGGAGGAGGATGGACACGGTTCACATGGACTTGTAGAGTAGAAACTTGAAATTAACTTCTGGGAACTTCTATGCAAGCCTGTGCAGATGCATGCACACTAGGGATTGGAAGTGATCTTCAGAGGTCATAGAGTCCAACCCCCCCTACTTGAGCAGGACTGTAATTCCTAGGGCAGGTCACAGAGGAACGCATCCAGATAGGTCTGGAAAGTCTCTGGAGAAGGAGACTCCACAGTCTCCCTAGGCATCCCTTTCCAGTGCTTTGTCAACCTTGCAGTAAAGAATTTCTTCCTCCTGTTGAGGTGGAACTTCCTGTGCTCCAGCTCACACCCACTGCCCCTTGTCCTACCACATGGTGCAAGTGACAAGAGGTTCTCTTCTTGACACCCAGCACTCATGGATTTATAGACAGGGATTAAGTCCCCCTCATAACCTTCTCCTGTCCAAGCTGAAAAGTCCCAGGTCTCTCAATCTCTCCTGATAAGGCAGGTGTTCCAGTCTCCCAGTCATCCTCATGGCCCTCTGTTGAACTCTCAATCAGGTCTTTGTCCCTCTTGAGCCAGGGAGCCCAGAACTGGACACAGTATTTCAGATGGGGCTTCACCAGGACAGAGTAGAGAGGGACAGGAACCTCCGTTGTTCTGCTCACACTCCTCTTGATCGACCCCAGGATTCCATTGGCCTTCTTGGCCACAAGAGCCCATGGCTGTTCCATGGAGAACTTGTTCACAGGAACTCCAAGATCCCTCTCCATGGAGATGATCTCCAGCTGATTATCCCTCAACACATATTGATGCTTTTCATGACTGTTTTCCAGGTGAGGGACTCTGCACTTACTAAACCTCATTAAATTCCTCCCTCCAGTCTGTCAAAGTCTTCCTTCCACCATAATAGATTGGAGTCTGGATAGATGATTGACCTAGAGTTTTCATTACTCCTTCCGTTCAGCATGTTCAATATGTGCTGTGAAGGATAAACCCTTGTTGCCTGTGACCCAGCTCACTTGGGGACGTGTTGTAAGAGCTCTATCAGACCAGATCTTCCCAGAAGAAATTGCCCATATACTAACAAAAGGTTGGGTGCTTGCTGTCTGCAATGCATTCTCTCTCCGGTGTGTTTCAGGAGAGAGTCAAATTGTCAGGTAAACATTTTCCTGTTGTAGCCTTCCTTTTGCAAGATTTCTCCCCTCTGGTATATTGCACATTTGATATTGAGCTGGTGACTGCTAGGAAAATACACGGTTTTCTGCCACACTAGGGTGTAAAACCTAATGGGTGAAATCTAAAATGAGAGGGAATAGGAGGATGGACCTGCTGTTTCTTTCCTCCTGTCAACCTTCTATTTTCTCAGTTTGAGAAGTCAGAAGCAAAGGCAGAGAATAAAACATTGTGTTTTCAGATTTCAGCTTGGTGAATGTCACAGTGTTTGGTCCATTGCAGGCAAAGCCTTTTGAGAAGCTACAGCAAGCAGTGACTGTAATTAGAATGTTTGTGCCTTTCTCCCCTCTGACATGTTTTGGTGACAAGGCTTTGGAGGCTGCTGCTGTGCTCTGACTGCTGAGGTATGGTCAGAACAGATTGTTCCATGTAGCAGACCTTTGTCCCTAAAGTATTATGATCTGCATCTTTTTCCAGACTTTGCTTTTTCTTCAGCATAATTCATCTGCTCCATGACTGCCATGAATGACCTTGTTCTCGGGGTACAACAAATACAACAGCTTCAGGCAGATTTAAGCATTAGTGTCTTAAAGGAGCTCAAATTTCTATATGGAAACACTCTGCTGTTCTCTCTTCTAGTGCTCTACCTGCTTTAGATTAACTAGCACATTCTGACTTCCACCCTGCTCCCTGCAAGGTGAAACAACAGGACAAGATCTTGAGAGAACCACATCTGGAATATTGTGTCCAGTTCTGGGCCCCTCGGTTCTGGAAAGACACAGAACTGCTTGAGAGAGTCCAGCGCAGAACCACAAAGATGCTGAAGGGAG
>VZRI01000184.1:29119-52478 GCA_013397515.1 Upupa epops
AGAGATTGAGGGGCTGGAGTGGATGCAGAGGAGCATCGAGGCTGGGGAAGGGACCAGAGGGAAAGTGTGATGAAGAGAGGCTGAGGGTGTTTAGCCTGGAGAAGACTCGGGGGGAACCTTCTCCCTCTCTAAAACTCCCTGCAGAGAGGTTGCAGTTAGGTGGGGGTTGGACTCTTGTTCCAGGCAACCAGTGCCACGATGAGAGGGCAGATCCTGAAGCTGCCAGGGGAGGGTTAGGTTGGATATTAGAAAGCCCTTCCTCAGGGGGAGGGTGATCAGACCCTGGATAGACTGGCCAGGGTGATGGTGGAGTCCCCACCTTGAAAGTGTTTAAAGACAGCCTGGCTGTTACCTCTAGCACCCTGGTCTGGCCAGTGTGGTGATGTTAGGTCATGGGCGGGGCTGGATGTGCTCAGAGGGCTTTTTTTAGCCTCAGTCCTGTGAAAGTTAAAGTAGCCTGAGAGTTCACCTGGGTAAATGTTGTCACAGAATGTGTTTATGTTTTCCATTCTGTTGTTGGTTTTGGTTTCCTGAACGGTCAGGAATTTGTGTAGATTCTAGGATGCAGTTGGAAAAGCCGTTCCAGAGGAGGGTAGAAAGCACAGCGATCGGTCTGTGCAGTACCTGACTGGGGGAAGACGCTAAATCAATGTTTTGAAAGACCTTCTCCCATTCTGCAAAAACAGTGCTTTGGCATGACCCAAACAAAGGTGAGGATAGAGGGGGTTTTCACTGCAGTGACATCCTTTGAATGTTGTTGGGTACTTTGAGGGGTTTTGCAATCAGCATTTGCCACAATGTCACTCCTCTCTAATGGAAACGGCTGTTCCATCACTTTCATTTCATTCCTGGAGCTCTTCCACCTCAGGCCTTAGCCAAAAAGCGTGTGGATGAATTAGATTCACTGTGATAAATCTTGGCTCAGCGGCCTTAATGGGTATAACTGTGTAGAGGAGTCTGAGGGCTCGGAGAGCAATCCAGTTTGCTGCAATTGCACAGTATCTGGTTAAGATCAGCGCCGTAATGACCATAGATCTGGGCAGGCAAGCAGGCAGCTTCTTCCATACAGGCATCTCCCTCCAGAAATGGCAGTGGCAAAGCCAGGGGTTCTCATTTTGTTCAGGGGATTGTGGTTTTTTTGTTCTACCTGGGCAGTGCTAGGAGCAGATAAAGCTGTGTTGGTGAGTTGTCAGAAACCCTGAAGCATGTTGCCTGCATGGAAAATGAGATCAGAGAATTGAACGTTGACACAAGCAGGGGGAAATTATGTCCCCGTTGGCTTTAGCAGGCTGATGGTGCCCCTGCTGCCACAGCCACAAGACCAGTAGTGGCATGAGACAAGGAGCAGGGGAACCTTGAGTACAAACTTCACCACGGAAGTGGTTTTGAATGATACTTGTGTGTACCTTTGACTTGATAAATGATGGGTTTAGGTTTTCTAGCTTGTTTTTAAAGCACCTCCAGAGTTGTGCTGCTATGTTGGAGAGATACTTGGACAAGCTGGGTCGATGGGCAGAGGCCAACAAGATGAGGTTTAACAGGGCCAAGTGCAGGGTCCTACATTTTGGCCACAATAACCCCTGCAGGTACAGACTGGGGGATGAGTGGAGAGTAGCCTGGCAGAAAGGGAGCTGCCAGTACTGGGTGACAGCCAGCTCAATAGGAGTCAGCAGGGTGCCCAGGTGGCATGAAAAGCCAATGGCACCCTGGCTTGTATCAGCAATAGTGTGGCCAGCAGGACTAGGGACATCATTCTGGCCCTGTACTGGGCACTAGGGAGGCTTTCCCTTGAGTACTGTGGTGATTGAAGGCACGAGCACCAGAGACGCATCTGAAGACAATTTATTGTGTGCAAAGCCTCTCTTTTATATCCTTCAGCCTGCAGCCCCACATCACTGTAAATTTCCATGATATCATTGCGGTGAGTATGTTAGTTTTCCAGAATTCACAACAGACCAGCCCAATTATCTTGGTTGCTTCAGCTTTTTTATCTCTTGCTCTATTTATTCTTACGGCATCTCCAAGCAGGTTGAGCTGACCTTGTACTTTTCCACGGTTTAGCAAGTATTGTTAATTTGTCAGACATTTGATTTTCTTCAGCTTTCCCTTCAAGTACTGGGGGAGTTCTGGGCCCCTCATTTCAATAGATTGAGAGACTGGAGCAGTTCCAGAGGAGGAAAGAGGCTGGGGAATGAACTGGAGGGGAAGTCTGATGAGGAGAGGCTGAGCGGCCTGGGATTGTTTAGCCTGGAGAAGAGGAGACTCAGGGGGGTCTTTCTCCCTCTCTGCGATGCGCTGAAGGGAGGGGTTGGGCTCTTCTCCCAGGCAGCTAGTGATAGGACAAGAGGGCAGGGCCTGAAGCAGCACCGGGAAGGGTTAGGTTGGATGTTAGGAATCACTCAGGGAGAAGGTGATCAGACCCTGGAATGGACTGGCCAGGACAGTGGTGGAGTCCCCATCCCTGGAGGTGTTTAAGAACGGAGTGGACATGGTCCTTAGTGCCTTGGTGTGGCCGACGTGGTAATGTTACATTCTGGGCTTGGCTGGATCTGGTCAGAGGGCTTTTCCAGACTCAGTAATTCTGTGATTCTGTGACTTTTAACCGTGATTTATTTTTTTTTATGGGCATCAAAGCATTTGACCAGAAACCCTGGCATATCCAGTTTATCCCATATATCTTCTGTCGTCCCAGCAACAGCAGACTGTATTTCACAGGCAAAAGTGCTGCCAGCTGAACAGTAGTCATCTTTGTCTGGCAAATTTCCAGAGCTTCACTTATGAAAACCCATTGATTTTCATTAACTTTGACTGTCTGGGACATGAATTCCGAGTTTGTGTGATTTCTCCAGGTTTCTCTGTTCTATTAAATAAAAATTAATACAAATACCGTGTGTGTGTGTGTTTTCCTGTTCGTTTGTTTCCTGGTGCTTCCATCATCCTGCCCTTCTCCTAAAACTAATGAAAACAGCAGACCTTAAATTCATTTGAGTACCTGAACTCTCATTTAATCTTGGTAAACCCATCTTTTCTTTCCAGTATTTCCTGAGTATTTCAGTAAAGCTGAATTTATTCCATGTCTAGAGGAATAATAGATTGAAATGGTTTGTTTCAGGTACTGAACAGTACAGTGAGTATGCGGGCTATGCAGAAACCTACCGGTGGGTGAGAAGCCACGAAGATAGAACCCCAAGGTAAAGTTCTAGTGTAAATGAAGCAATTAATAAATGTTAGAAATTTGTCACCTTGGTGCCTTAAGAGAGAACTGGACTGTTTGATTCTGTTCTCTGAGAAACCTGTCTGCTCTTAAACCAGCATAGAAGGAAGGGTGGAGGAGACCTTTTGAGTCTAACCAATCATCAGACAACTCATGTCATCTATTTTTTGTTTTCTCCTCCCAATTTTAGGGACGAATGGCAGCGACGCCACACAGAAATCGTTGCTATCGATGCCTTTCACTTTAGACGTTTCCTTGATCAGTTTGGTCCGGAGAAAATTAGAAGAGAACTCAACAAGGCCAGTGACTTTGTGTTCACAGTAGCCTTTCAAATAGTTGTGTTTTATGCTCTTCTTGCTTAGCTGTGTCTCAGGGTTCTGCAGTCTGATGCTGAAATTTGTCCAATCTGCTGACTTGTCTTCAGGAGTCTTATTTAACTCTTAACTTCAGAGGTTTTATTTAAACAACTTTCAAAACATAAGTGAAATTTGATAGACTTTTTTTCTTTGTGACCCTTCCCTGCCTTTCTCAATTAAGATTTTTAAGTTCTCTGCTGAATCCTCCTGAGCCCTGAAGGTGGAGAAGGGAGTGCCTTGTGTTTCAGTGTGGTGGCAACCCATAAAAATGGTGCCACTTGCTTTGAATCACAGAATGGTAGGGATTGGAAGGAACCTCTAGAGACCATCTAGTCCAACACCCCTGCCACAGCAGGTTTGTCCTCCCTCCCTCCCTCTTTCATCTTTGGTTGCCCTCAGGGTGTAGAAGAGCTCTTTGACAAGGGAAGCTGCAGCTCTGGTGGACAACTTGGTCTCTTTTGCCCTCTATAATTTAGGGTCTTGTCCATTAAATTAAGATAAACTGGAGTTTCCTGTGGTTTCGAACCCTGGATCTCTGCTCTGGCTGCTCTGTGTTTGGAAACTCACAGTGACTTTCCCAAGCCATGGCAGGACCTTTATCCCATGACGTGGCTGAGATTTGAATGTTGTTGTTCCTGTTGCTTTGCTGCTAATGCCTTGAAGCTAAAGCAGGTTTTCTCCAGTCCTCAAGGTTGTACTTTTTTCAGCAATGCCAGTGATCTGGTTATAGTTGTGAGGCCTCAGCTTTCCACCTGTGCCAACATTTCCAAGGCCTTTGTGGTTACCCCACATGCAAATTTTATCTGCTAACAAGCCGTGCCTGGTTTCCATCTCCACAGAGCAGAGTCTCTTAAGTTAATGAGGATAACGAGGTAATGCAAGGCTTTGTGTTTTGAATACATCCAAACACTGGGCATAAATGAAAGGTTAAGACCCAGTTAATTATCTGTTTACTGCAGTAGAAATTGAGTTGATGATTTTTTAATCTATAATATTTTAACTAAATTATTATGAATGTGCTGTGGGAGGCTTTCTCAGTTTGATTAAATACCCATCGTGTTGCTGTGGATGAAAACAAGTGGTGGAATAAGCTGCACCTCCTGTTTCTATTATGATTTGATAAACCTGAGAAGGCAGAGCCCAGTGTCCAGAGGATATTTTTTTATTAGACATCAGGAAATTATTCTAACTTGAAGTGATTCTTATAACTTGGCTTTTCTTAGAAGCCTATATGAGGTTTTTTCTGTATAAGACATATTTCTCTTCAAGAGCCAGACGTTCACTCTGGGTTTGTTTTCTCAGAAAGTCTGAGGCTGACCCTGGCTTCTGATCTAAGCTCAGAAATTGTGATTTAGTACTCGGGGAAAGAAAGATGCATGGTTATATGTCACCCATTCAGAACAAGAAAAACCCCCCAACCAACACCCTCTTGTGTCAGGTTTTCAGCACTCAGATTTTGCAGATAGGCCTGTAAGAGGTGTCACTGTTTCACCCTCGTTAGCCCCTTCAGATTGCTCCTGATAAATACTCTCACTACCACTAATATTTTCCAGTTCCACATTCTGAATCCTAAGGAACAACTAAGTTATCATTGGGCTTGCAGATCCCGCTCACTGTCCTGCTCATGACTTCAAATTATCCTCAGTTTTAACTTTGGTCTAAATAAGACACAATTCTTCCAGCTTTAGGCTCTTCAGTGATTGATCTGTGTTTTAAGGAAGTCTAGTAGTGTGTTTGAAATTGTTTTATGTGGCGTATATCAAGGGGAGTGTGTCCTGCACATCAAAGGAGGTTTTCCTCCTCCTCTGCTCTGCCCTAGTCAGGTCACATCTGGAGTATTGTGTTCAGTTCTGGGCTCCCTGCTTCATAAGGGACAAAGATCTAATTGAGAGAGTTCAGCAGAAGGTCATGAAGATGATTAAGGAACTGGAGCACCTGCCTTATTGAGAGAGATTGAGAGACCTGGGACTTTTTAGCTTGCAGAGGAGAAGGTTATGAGGGGACTTAATCTGTGTCTATAAATCCCTGAGGGCTGGGTGTCAAGAAGAAAGAGACAATCTCTTGTCACTTGCACTCTGTGATAGGACATGGGGCAATGTGAGCTGGAGCACAGGAAGTTTCATCCCAATAGGAGGAAGAACTTTGCTGTAAGGGTGACAGAGCACTGCAATGGGCTGCACAGAAAGGTTGTGGAGTCTCCTTCTCTGGAGACACTGCTGATCTGTCTGGATGTGTTCCTGTGTGACCTGCTTTGGGTTCTGTGGTCCTGCTCAGTCAGGGGCATTGGTCTCAATGACCTCTGGATGTTCCTTCCAAGTCCTAATGATCTGTGTGTCTGTCAATTTAGTATCTTGAGAAGATTGTTGTTACTGCCTTATTGTTTGAAATTATCTCCTGATGACTTCATCTTCTGCCTCTTGCCCACCCACAGGCCTACTGTGGCTTCTCTCGACCCAATATTTCACCTCAGCATCTCTCTGCAATAGCAACAGGGAACTGGGGATGTGGTGCCTTTGGAGGGGACTCCCGATTAAAAGGTAAGTTGGAGCAATCCGTTCATGACCAGATGAATCCAGTTCATTTTCATCCTTGATCTGTGTATTTGTCCCTTCAAACATGGCTGTTGGGTCTGTTATGATTGAGACAAGAGTGGAACTGCACAAAGAACAGGTTCTTTCCTGAGATGTCTGCTCTCTGTCTCACTTCTTTGTGTTTTATTTTTCATTGGAACCTTTCTGCTGCTGCATGCTACAGTCATTTGAAACATTTTCACAGAACCATTGAGGCTGGAAAAGCCTTCTGACCTCATCCAACCAAGCTCATGACCTAACATCACCACAGTATGCTAGACCGGGATACTTAAGGCCACATACAGGCTATCCTTAAGCATCTTCAGGGATGAGGACTCCACTACTGCCCTGGGCAGTCCATTTCAATGTCTAACCACCCTTTCCATGAGGAAGGGCTTCCTAACATCCAACCTAACATCCCCTGGTGCAGCTTCAGGCCCTGCCCTCTTGTCCTATCACTGGTTGCCTGGTAGAAGAGCCTGACCCCCACCTGACTACAACCTCCCTTCAGGGAGTTGTAGAGATAGAGAAGATTCCCCCTGAGTCTTCTCCAGGCTAAACACCCCTAGGTCTCTTAGCCTCTTCTCATCAGACTCTCTCCAGTCCCTTCTCTGGCCTTGTTGCTCCTCTGGACCCGCTCCAGCCCCTCAATCTTTGTCTTGAAGTGAGTGGCCTAGAACTGCCTCCAGTACTCAAGGGGAGGCCTCCCCAGTGCCCAGTCCAGGAGGAGAATGACATCCCTAGTCCTGCTGGCCACATTATTGCTGATACAAGCTAGGATGCCATTGGCTTTTGGTGCCATCTGGGTACCCTGCTGGCTCCTGGTGAGCTGGTTGTCACCCAGTACTGCCAGGTTACTCTCTGCCAGGCTGCTGCTCTCCAGACACTCTTTAAGTTCTGTTCCCCTGTGAATGCTTAGTTAATTAGGCCCGCTAAGAGCTGAACTGCCAAAGCTTTACCAAATCCATGGTGGATACAGGAGTTGTAATTAAAATACCATCCCCAAATTGAGAGTCATTTCACATTTGAGTTGTGTAATTTGTGGCTCTGGCTGATAGTGTACAAGAGCAATTTACTTGTCCTAAAGGACACGTGTTTTACTAGGTCACCCGTCTGAAACACAGAATGTCTTTTTCTTTGGTTGAAAGAGACCTTCAAGATCATCTAGCTCAACCTTTGACCAAACACTGCAAGCTCTCCCTTAAACCATGTCCCTAAGCACCATATCCACATGCTGTTTAAATTCTTCCAGGGATGGGGACCCCACCACTGCTCTGAGCAGGCTGCTCCAGTGTTTGATCACCCTTTTGGTGAAGAAACCTCTGTCCTTAACCTTCCTCAGTGCAGCTTGCAGCCATTTCCCATAGTCCTGTCACTTGCTACCAGGGACAAGAGGCTGTCCCACTCCCTCACTCCAACCAGTTCTATAGAGCAATGAGGTCTCCCCTCAGGTTCCTTTTCCAGCCTAAAGAACCCCAGGTTCTTCCAGCTGTTTCTCATAGCACTTGTGCTCTAGGCCTTTCATAAATCTCACTGCCCTTCTTCAGACTTGCTCCAGTGCCTCAGTGTCCTCCTTGGAGTGAGGTGTGGCAGTACATCTCTTTTTCATGGGTACCTGAGAAAGTGGCAGCTGTTGTGGGGACACATCTGCTACACCTGGCAGGAACCTGCTGTCCCTGCTTTTCCATCCTGAGTCATCACATTAAGCAAGACGAGGGCCAGTGAGCCCTCTAGATGCTGAGCTTGCTGTGACTGTTGGCCTGTTTCAAGGAAGGGAGGGCCTGACTCCACCAATCTCCCTTTCACACTCCTTTACCCTCCTTAGCCTTTCCAATGGCTCCCTCAGCCATCAGTCACGTGGAGCAGATCCCCTGCCCGGCCACAGCTCACCCAGAAGATTCTTCAGCTACTGACTGCTTTTCCTTTAGTTTGTGCTAGCTGTTATGTCTGCTGTGTGATTTAAAACTCATCTTGGCAGAGACAGTAGGAATCATAGTTTGCTTACTGGGTAGAAAGGAAAGAATTAACAGCAGAACTGCACCCAGAGGCTGTGGAACAGAGCCAGCTGAAGTGTGGTGGTTTCTTGTTTCAGCCTTAATCCAGATACTGGCAGCTGCTGAGGCTGGCCGTGATGTCGTCTATTTTACCTTTGGAGATGCGGAGCTGATGCGGGATATTTACAGCATGCATACTTTCCTCCGTGAGAGGGGCCAAACTATAGGTGAGCAAAGAGACCTTCTCATGCAACAAAGAGATGTAACCCTCTGCGTGCAGGGAGTTGGTCCCGTGTCTTTAATTGCTGGGAGCACTAAGCTAAGTAACATCCCTAGCCACTCTGTCAGTGCAAGGGTGCAGTTCCAGCCCTCATTTGCAGCCCCGGGTGGTTGTTCTGGCGTGACCTCACATGGTTTTTAATAATCCTTGTTTTCAAGGGGACGTTTACAGGCTGTTGCTGAGGTATTACAATGAAGAATGCAGAAGCTGCTCTACTTCAGGACCAGAGGTCAAGCTCTACCCTTTCATATATGACACAGTCGAGTCCTATGCAAATTCCACCGACGATGATGATGAAGGAAAAGGGTTGTGCCTCGAGGATTGAAATCTAAGTGTTTGATCAGGACAGAGTTCATCTCTTCCCGCTGGTGGATTGCTGGGTGCAGTGTATGAGGAGGCTTAACTCAACATCTCTGACTGTGCACTGGTGGTTACCCACCTTTGCAAGACGAGGTGGTCTCTTGTGGAGGTTGCCTACATGAAAACCTTGTTCGTGCGTGCGCAGAGAAGATCTTGCTGTTAAATCTGGTTTGTGTTCTCTGTGTTCCTCTGCCTTTTATTTTTCAGAGATCTTCTCTAGATTCCTCACGGCAGCCTAGCACCGAGTACAGGCAACCACATAACTCCCAGGGTGATTTTAGAGAGGTGGTGTAACAGTCCCTCTGGACTGGAAATTGTTTGGGTTTGATACCTACTTAAGACACACTGCCACAGTACCTTCACTGTCCTTCCCAGCCGTTAGTTCCTTTAACTTAAGATCTCCTGATTTAAATCTATTTTTTTTAATAAATGGGCAGATTCTGGAAGAGCTGTGTAATTCGGCTCCCAGCTGCTTTGTCTGCATCAATCCAGACATGTGAAGAGGTGGAGGCTGTGGGAGGCTGAGAGATGTAACCAAAATTAGAAGCAGAGGGAAATGTTTTTGCCTGAACCTCTTCAATCTCATTTTGCTGGTGCAGTCCAACCACTGAACAAGGTCTTTTGACGTGCTAGCATGTGTCCTGGTTCGCTCTTGTTGATGATACTGTTGGAGTTGAGGTCTGTCAGTCATGTTTGTATTAACATACCAGCTCTCCTTTGTCACCACATGAACCTGCATCGGTCCCTACGAGTGAGGAGATGGAAATCACACATCAGTGGGAGTAAAGTCTGCAGCTCTTGTTGGCAGTTTGCATTAGGGCTTCACATGGGGTAACACTGGCAAAGAACGGGTGAACGGTGTGCAAACCCTGTGTGGTTCCCATCTCTGGACACCCAACTAGTTCTGCTGTAGTACAGTGAGTTTACACAAAGCTCGTACACTTCTGATCAGACTTTTCTCTGTATGGAGCCCACCCAGTGAAGCGTCTGTTAGGAGTTCAAACCCAGTTTGAGCCCCTGTTGCTGAGCTCAGCCTCTTGTGTGTTAAGATTTTCTGGTCCTTCGTGGTTGCAGTTCCCAATTCAGCCACTCCAGTCAGAACCATAGCAGGAAACAGTGAGCTGCAGCTCCAGCATCAGCAGTTCCTCTTGGCTGACATCCGCTAAGCACTTTGGGCTGCAGTCAACAGCAAAGGGTGTGGGTGGTTTACAAACCCCTGCAGAATGCTGCAGCCCAGAACTGTGTTGTGTGGAAGTTAAGGGGTTGTTCCTGTCCTTCCTGTTTTCTGCACCCCCATCCACCATAAAGAAAAACTTTGGAGGGGAAGTTCAGAGTTCAGACTGCTTCTCTGTGTTTGAAGCTCAGAGGTAACACAGTGTTGCCTGATGTTTCAGTGCTGGCTCAGATTCTGGCAGTAGGATAATCAGCTCTTGATTTTAGGTTTGTCTTCTAGAAGCATCCGTGATGCTAAGTCTGTACCTTGTTCATTAAGAGAAGTGATGGAATATTGGTGCTATCTGCCAAATCTTCACTTTACTACTCAGGATTTCCTACAGGAAAAGGGGAGGGAGTTTATTCCTAAACAACTGGAAGCAAATCCAGCAGAAAGGCAGCTGAGCATGACCTGCCCTTGGCTGTGAATAGATAAAACGCTATCGGTGCAATACTTGGAGCCAGTGGGAGGGGAAGCAGTTGGTCAGTAACACTGGTGTCAAAGTCAACTCTGGAAACATTAAAATACACTCAGCTTTGGGGAGATGCCCTGGAGATCATGCTAGAGGGTTTCCAGAGAGGGTTTTGAGGTGTCAGGTGTTTCCAGGAGAACCCTCTGATGTTTTATGCAGCTTCTGTTTTCACTGAGCTGACGATTTTCTCACGTGGGGGGAAGAGCCCTTTATTTGAAATGATGATGGTGATCATGGAATCCTAGGGGTTGGAATCAACACCCCCCACCCCACCCTTGGTGCCAGAGCAGGATCACACAGGGCAGGTCACCCCGGGCTGCGTCCAGGCAGGTTTTGAATGTCTCCAGAGTAGGAGATTCATGATGATGATGATGTGCTCAGTGTTTTTTTTCCTCCCTGTAGCAGTATGGACAGGAGAAGAGGAGTGATTCTGTTGAATCACTCATGCCTGAGTAGGAGTGGTCCATCCTGCACAGTGCTGTGTGCCCCGATCCCTGGAAGCTCAGAGAGCTCTTGGGCTGTGTCTGACCACAGACAGGCTGGTGGTTTTGGGATTTTTTTTGAAAGCATAGTAGCCCAGAGTTAACTACTGGAAAACGCTGATACATTCCCATGACTTTCTATTTCAATAAAGAGCTAAACTGCCCAGAATGCTGCACGTGGAAGCGGGAGAACTGCCCACCTTGTACCCTGTATCCTGTTCTTCCTCCCTCCACTCACCGCTCTCTGCTTCCGAACGACCGGGAACATTTTCTTCGGCTGCTCAAGGTGCCTCAGTGCTGCTTTGTTGGAAGGAGCCCACAACGCAGCTGCTGCCCATCTCCTAGTGCAGCCTAGTAAGCTCGTTTCTCTCCCCTACAAACCTGTTTGTGGTGTATTCCACTTGCGTGGTGTTGTTTTTATTACCTGAGGGGTGCTTGCTACATGATTCCAAATAAACTTCCTACCAAAACTTCTGCTTGGTACTTTTTAGCAGCTGAACCCAACGGTTGGGATGAATTGGCTACAGGCGAGTGGCAGTGTGTTGCCTCGTAGCTGCCTCTAGTGTCAGAGCGCTGCTGTTGTATCCATTTCTCGGTGTGGGGTGAGCAAGCAGTACTTGTTCCTGTACATATTAATTTATAAACTGCTGCAGTGTCCCAACGTTCTCCTCCAACGTTCTCCTTAGGCACTGCTCTGTCCTATCGAGCTTTTTCCCCTGGATCTGTATGCTAAAGTTTACGTGATTTTGTAGGAATACGATTAAAACCCTCTGATGGAAGCAGTATTGTGTGCTTTGTCTCATCACCAGCTCCCCAGGGCGGAACTCCCAGCACCTTGGAAGGTACGTAGCACCAGGGACTTCATTCTTGCTATGCAACACTGTAGTGGTTGCTGCTGCCATCAGTGAAAGGATTTAGAGCTAATTTATCAAATCCTTGTTCTCAGCCAGTGAGGAACACAGGTTTTTAGAAATTAAAATACGGAGATGTAATTTCTGGTTGCTGCTGAGCTCTTAGATGTAGCCTCGGCTTATTAATCTGAGAATTGGAGCACAGGATTCCTTCTGATTTCAGTAGGGCTGCCCTGTGCAGCCAGAGCTCTCCATTTTTTTTCCTCTTTTTATTATTTAAATCTGGACAATCACTGTTTTTCAGCGTGAGAACAATGACAATGGCCATAAAATCAAGATACAGCATCTACCTGAAGCTGTTTGTTTCATGTTGTAACTAAGAGTTGAGTGTTTAATGATCTTTGGTGCCAACAATACCTGTTCAAAGCAGAAGGTTGGTTTTCGGACATCTGTTGGGTCTCATTTTGTCTGCTGTGCCCAGACACGTTGATGGACAGAGGGAAGGAGCAAGCTCAGTTTTTCCAGCTCCTGGTGTAGAATGCTCCCTCCATGCTGGTGGAAGGCTGTGGAGAAGGTTCTTCTGGAGCTGCTGAAGCACACATTTAGACTCCATCTAAATCATGCGTGGACGCTCATCAGCATGAATTACCTTCCTCTGCTTTCGCGTTGCTGCAACCAACGTTCTGCTGTCCAGATACACAAATGCACCATGAGTCCTCCCCTTGAGTACTGTGGGCAATACTGGACCCCTCACTTCAAGAAAGGTTGAGGGGCTTCAGCGGATGCAGAGGAGCAACGAGGCTGGGGAAGGCTGATGGGAGACTAGGGGGCGGGGGATGTTTAGCCTGGAGAAGGATGTTTAGCCCCTAGAGAAAAAATTCAGGGGGTCCTTCTCCCTCTGCAACTCCCTGAAGGGAGGTTGTAGTCAGGTGGGGGTTGGGCTCTTCTCCGAGGCAACCAGTGCCAGGACGAGAGGGAGGGCAGGGCCTGAATCCAGCAGGGGAGGGTTAGGTTGGATGTTAGGAATCGCTCAGGGAGAGGNTCAGCGGATGCAGAGGAGCAACGAGGCTGGGGAAGGCTGATGGGAGACTAGGGGGTGGGGGATGTTTAGCCCCTAGAGAAAAAATTCAGGGGGTCCTTCTCCCTCTGCAACTCCCTGAAGGGAGGTTGTAGTCAGGTGGGGGTTGGGCTCTTCTCCGAGGCAACCAGTGCCAGGACGAGAGGGAGGGCAGGGCCTGAATCCAGCAGGGGAGGGTTAGGTTGGATGTTAGGAATCGCTCAGGGAGAGGGGTCATCAGACCCTGGAATCGACTGGCCAGAGCAGTGGTGGAGCCCCAGTTCCTGGAGATGTTTAAGGACAGNAATTCAGGGGGTCCTTCTCCCTCTGCAACTCCCTGAAGGGAGGTTGTAGTCAGGTGGGGGTTGGGCTCTTCTCCGAGGCAACCAGTGCCAGGATGAGAGGGAAGGCAGGGCCTGAATCCGGCAGGGGAGGGTTAGATTGGATGTTAGGAATCGCTCAGGGAGAGGGGTCATCAGACCCTGGAATCGACTGGCCAGAGCAGTGGTGGAGCCCCAGTTCCTGGAGATGTTTAAGGACAGCCTGACTGTGGCACTTAGTGCCCTGGTCTGGCCTCTGTGGTGACGTTAGGTCATGGGCTGGATGAGCTCAGAGGGCATTTCCAGCCCCAGTAAGTGTGATTCTGTAAGCATTTTGCACCCTTTTTTATACACAAAGGCTCCAAAGAATTCTCTTTCCAGATCTGGAACTGACTGTGTCTGCACTGTGAGTTAATGATCTCATTGCAGTTTGAAGTCATTCTTTTGCCCATTGCCTGAGGAGTTGTGCAGCGGAGCTGTATTAATAAGGTGCCAGGAGTACAAATTTCCTAGCTTAATCTCTGTCATAAGGGGAACTCGCACAAACAACGTGGCATTTCATTCATAATTACTTGCCGCTGCAGCAAACATGGGTCAGGAACAAATGGGGACTTGATTTGATGGGGATAAATAACTACATCACTGTCTTCCAGGCACCAGTCACAGCGAAGCAGCGTTTAGGCTCTGCTTTTGGTGACGGCAGTTTGCTGAGTGTTCACAGCAGAACAAACCCCAAAAGACCTCTGCTCTTGATTCCTTCGTTACACCAATCCCACGGACACACAGCTGAGCAGCCCGACCCCACAGATGAAATTTGAAATGCAACAGAGCTGGAGCCTTTTTATTTATACCCCCCATCTGTGATTGTGAGCCTTGATGCCAACTGAGTCCTTCCTGAAGTTCTCTGACTTCAACATCTGGGACTCTGAATCTTTCAACTGACTCTTTTTTGTTGCTTTTTAAAGTTTTTGAAGTCTTAAAACTCTGTCTTGGTCATTGACAGAGCTGGAAGTGGGAACCTGCACCTCCTGGCTGTCACTTTCAGAAGGGCTTTGTTGCCCCAGCTGGCAGCAGGAACCTCCTTTGCCTCCTAAGAAAGCTTCTGGCCCCCACATGTTTTGGAGGGTTTCAGGGCTAATGGAGTTTGCTTTGAACAGGCATCTTTCCATCTTTTTTCCCTTAAATCTTGATTCTCTGTGACCTCCAGGTAGCCTCAAAAGGTTTTTAACTTCTTCAGGTGGAGGAAATCCTCTGAAGTGAAGCAAGGGGAAGAATGAGACCGGAGGAGATGAGGGACTCAGTATCGAGGTAGAACACCTAAGTGGCAAAGCCCAGGGGTGAACCTAACCTGGGGTGTTCAGTCCCACAGGGTGAGTCCAGCCCAGAGTGTTTGGTCTCACAGGGTAAATCCAGCCTGGGGTGGTCGGTCCCACATTTCACAGGGTGCTAATTCCTTGCAAAAGCCTCTTTGTTTAGCGGAGCTCTCACTGTCCTAGTGCTGCTCCCCTTGGCTCCTCGGTGCTGTCTAGCCAATTTGCTCAGCCTTGGCCCCAAAGGTCCACCCTGGCTGTGATAGGAATTGCAATTCCTCATCACGGTGCCAGCTGCACATAGAGGCTTTAAGGTATCAGGTGAACTGTAACCTTCAGGCTCATTTACTGATGACGAGCTAATTGTGGTCCTAGCATGGCATGCAGTCCCTGCTCCTCAGAGCTGGGGATGGGTGTAACAAGTGAGGATGGTGATTTGCTGGCTGGACTGAGCAAGATCTGACCAGAGCAATTTATTTGTTGCTTCCCAAACGCTTTTACAGAGATTCCCGTTTTGTTTTCTTTAATGGGCTCCAACAGCAGCCTTCCTTTGGCACCACATACACACGCTTGGGGACAGCTCTGCATGGGAAAGGACCGTTTGCTAAGGTAACATCTGTAATTGCCTTGGCTGCTACAGCGATGGCACAGAAGTCCAAACCTCATCTCACCACCTGTTCTGCCTTTCATACAGTGATGTTCTGCACCCAGTCCCAAGCACAGACACAGGCTGGACAGAGAACAGATTGAGATCAACCCTGAGGAGTTTGCCTTAGGCATGTTAGTTAATGAGAGGCTCAGAGGCTCAACATGAGCTGACAGTATGCATTTGCAGCCCAAAAAGTGAATTGTGTCCCAGGCTGCATCCGAAGGAGTGACCAGCAGGTTGTAGGAGATGATTCTCCCCATCTACTCTGCTCTGGTGAGGCCCCTTCTGGAGTTCCGCATCCAGCTCAGTACAAAAAGTACCTGGATCTGNGCCAGCTCTGGAGCCACAGTACAAAAAGTACCTGGATCTGCTGGAAGCAGGTCCAGAGGAGGCCACCAAGATAATCAGAGGGCTGGAGCACCTCTGCTATGGGATGAGGCTGAGAGACCTGGGGCTATTCAATCTACACAAGAGAAGGCTTCAGGGTGACCTTCCAGTACGTGAAAGGGGCTACAGAAAAGCTGGGGAAGGGCTTTTTACAAGGGTCTGTAGTGATAGGACAAGGGGCAATGGCCTGTAACTGAAAGAGGGCAGATTTAGACGAGATCTTGGGAAGAAATTCCTTCCTGTGAGGGTTCTGACACCCTGGAACAGGTTGCCAAGGGCAGCTGTGGCTGCTTCATCCCTGGAAATGTTCAAGGCTGGGTTGGACGGGGCTCTGGGCACCCTAGTCTGGTGGGAGGTGTCCCTACCCATGGCAGGGCATTGGAACTGGATGATCTTGGAGGTCTCGTCCAGCCTAACCCACTCTAAGACTCTCTTCTGTCTGTCTGCATGCAGCACACTGTTGCTCAAGCACAGAACAGCGTGCTAGAGCAGGAACGGGGTGAGTTGTGGGTTTTTTCTTAGAACACCACTTGTGAAAGGACCTGCTCAGTAAAATGGTGGCTGTGAAGCACAGCAGTCGGCTCACTCAGGGAACTAAGATGCTCCAGCTATTTTCTACTTTACTGGGCAACAAATGAGGAGTAAACTGCAGGCAGTAAACACTGTGGGAAGTGCTGAGCTGTTTCAGTGTGACCAAGAATCCATCTTAATTATCATCCAGCTATGCCCAGCACTGGGAGTGGTCACCACCAGGAACAGAAAGTGGTAGTCGTTTGGCGTGTTGGAGATCCAACACTTCAGAGCCTGCCCCAAGCCAGGTCCCTTTGGGTCAGGCACTGGAGAGGAGGCAAGGGGAAGGTGATAGAAGTGACCAAAGTTAGGAGAGCAGCTTCTAAGGATCCATTAGAGCCGAGCTCCAGTGCTGGAGCAGAGGAGGCTGTTTAGCTGTTGCCAAGTGGCTCGGCAGGGCCGGTGCATCTGAGGGAACTCTACCTTTGAGGCACAACATGGTGTTGATTAGTGCAAATAAAGCTCTTCAAGAGTCGCCTTTCAGCAATTACAATCAGAGCCACCACAGTGGCTTCAAAAGCTTCATTAGCAAACCCCACTCCCAGGGAGAGCTACAAACCTCAAGATACCCCAGTTTTAGCTGCTGGAGAACTCTCTTGCCATATTTATTTTGCTTCAAATGAAAGAAAGGGGAAGATAATTACCCATTCCCTCATCAGGATAAATAGCATTAGAAATCAACATAGATCCTCCCGAGGGAGACGCAGCCAGCAGTACGTAATAAGAGATGAGGAGAATTTTCCAGTTGATTCCGATGGGAGTCAGAGTGCCTTGATGTTTCATTTTCATCTAACAGGACAATCTAAAAAAGCCTACAGCACCATGTTTTTGTGTAGCTAAAAAAGGGGTTTATTTCTGGGTTTGTTAGGTTTCTCTTTCAATACCTGCAGTTTTGAAAACAACTTCCTAGCAGTTTTCTCCTCATCCAACTAAAGGAAGAGTGTTTTCAGTGCTGTTGTGGTCATGGAAGGGGAGCTTGGCAACACTTCATTCATTAGCCACATGCCAAAAGCCAGTGTATACTGTATGAGTTCATTGATGTAAGGTTTCAAGAAACCCTAGAGATCATTCAGGGCAACTCCTGCCTGAAGCAGGATCAGCACTGGAATCACACTAGGCAGTTCAGGGCTTTGTTATCCAGTTACTGTCTCTTAAGGATGGAGAAACCACTATGACTCTGGGTCTCTGTTGTTTTCATTGTACTCCAAGTGAAAACTGTTTTCCTTGAATCTAGGCTGATGGATGAAGCAGGGGAGACCATCAGAGAAGCTGTGACCCCCTCAGGTATGTAGGCAGCTCAGGAAGGGCTTCTGTGTCTGGCACAGGAGGTATCTGCCAAATAATTTCTGGATACTCTAACTGAAATTATTCTAGAGAGGAGAAACACTGCATGAGGAACAGGTGCAAGTCCCAATGGGAAGAGCAGGAGCTACTGCTCACTTGGGTTTTCAAGGGGTTTTAGTGCTTATTTGAAATGCCTATCCAAGATAAGTGGCAAACCCCTCCAGTAAACCACCTCTGGAAACAGACAGCATCAGTTGCTGGAGCAGTTTGGCCTAGGATGAGCCAAATACTTTAGATCCCAGATTAAAACTTAAGAGCAGGGTATTGGCTGCGTTTATTGTTGGGCTGGAAGCAAGATGCATTGTGTCCTTTGCTAATTCATAGCCTTCCTATGTTAATAACCATGCTGGGAAGCAAACTAAAATGGACTTTCTGGACCTGACTTAAGAAAGCTTCTAATAAACATGGTCTGGGGTGGAGTTATACTACCAGGAGTGATGAAGAGTTGCCAAAAGTACCTAAATATATCTGTCACAGGAGGGAAAGCTATTAATGAGACTGTCCTCCTGTGAGTACTCACGGATCTAGACCACCTCCTGTGAGATCATCCTTTGAAGACACCAGCCTACTTGGAAGTCAAGCTGCGCCAGAGAGAGAGGGTGTTATGTGAAGCAATTAACCACAGGAACTGCAATGCCGATTGCAAATAGCTGCTGATCCAGCAAGCAAAACCAATGTGCCCAGCCCAGGCAAGGCACCGGAGTCATCACCCAGTACCACACTGCAGAACAAACATGTTTGGCGTGTCTCCAGTGGGAAACTGTTTCCAGAAGCTCAGAAAGGCTTTGGTTTGTTGCAGGAGGCTGGTTCTAGTTTTGTCAATTCATGACTGAATTGGGAAGTACAAGAGGTAGGAAGAAAGGATTTAAGGATTAAAGGCAGATCAGTGAGAGAACAGCTGGTTGTCCATCGCTAGAGAGCAAACATGAGTGGTGAGAAGGTGAAGAATGCAGAGGTGGCAGTGTGACACCAAAGGAAGTGTCTTAGCACAGCAGGAGCTGGTGGAGCAGGTGTCCAAAGCTGAGCAGGAAATCCACCGCAAGAATTGGGAGACACTCCAAAGTGCAATAAACCAGTGGTTTGCTGTTTCAGGCACAAATTCCCACTGTGTGAAGAACTACAGAATCACAAAATTATTGAAGCTGGAAAAGCCCTCTGAGCATATCCAAGCCAGCCCATGACCTAGCATCACTGTGTTGGTCAGACCAGGGCACTAAGGGCAACAGCCAGTCTGTCCTTCAACACCTCCAGGGATGGGGACTCCACCACTGCCCTAGGCAGTCCATTCCAGGGTTTGATCCCCCTCTCTGTGAGGAAGGGCTTCCTAACACGCAACCTAACCCTCCCCTGGCAGCTTCAGGCCCTGCCTTCTCATCCTGGTGCTGGTTGCCTGGGAGGAGAGACCAACCCCCACCTGTCTACAACCTCCCTTCAGGTGGTTGTACAGAGGGAGAGGTTCTCCCCTGACTCTCCTCTTCTCCAGGCTAAACAATCCCAACTTACTAAGCCTCTCCTCATCAGACTTTCCCTCCAGTCCCTTCCCCAGCCCCTCAATGTCTTTCTTGAAGCAAGGAGCCTACAACTGTCCCCAGTACTCAAGAGACCTCCCCAGTGCCCAGTATAGGTGGAGAATGACATCCCTAGTCCTGCTGGCCACACTATTGCTGATCCAAGCCAGGATGCCATTGGGCTTTCGTGGCAGTTGGGCACCCTGCTGGCTCCTGTTCATCCATTTGTCACCGAGTACTGCCAGGTCCCTCTCTGCCAGGCTGCTCTCCAGCCACCCATTCCCCTGTCTGTAGCTCTGCAGGGGGTTATTGTGGCCAAAGTGTAGGACCCTGCCTTTGTCCCTGTTAATCCTCTTGGCCTCTGCCCATTGGACCCAGCCTGTTCAGCTCTCTCTGCAGCATCTTCCTCCCCTCCAGCAGATTGACACTCTCCCCAACTTGGGTGTCATCCATGAATTTACTAAGGGTAGATTCAATCTGCTCATCCAGGTCATCAGTAAAGATGCTTAGTAGAACTGAGCCCAGCACTGATCTCTGGGGGACACCACTGGTCACTGGACACCAACTGGATGGTGAATTCACAACCACTCTCATGCCCAGTCACCCAACCAGGTTTTAACCCAGTGGAGGGTGTACCCATTTAGAGATAAAATGAAGAGGAAATAACAATGTAAATGTTGTCAAACCAAGTGAAGGCAGCTGCAGAGAACAAGCCGAGGGCTCGCTGTTGTGTGTCAGTGTCTGTTGAAGCACGTTTACCTCACACTGCAATGGCATTCAATGTTGGATTTGACCCATGGATTTCCCTCTGAGGTGGAGGTGAGATCTGCTTGTCCTCACTCTGATTTGTAATTGAGTTTGTGTTCACTCAGCATAACATGATTGCTTTAAACATGGTTCTGTCTGCTCCTAATAAGGTTAAAACTCAATTAGTAGCTGCAGCATCTAATAATATTTCACCACCTACCTGAAGGCTTGACCAGCATCTGGTCAGCTGCAAGGAGCCACTTCAGCAGGCGTTTCATTGGTGGTAATGGGTTCCCCTGGCCTCCCCTGTGGCACCAGCTGTGTTGTGGTTCTTCTGCCACCTCTCTGCTTAATTCCCTCCCCACACTGAATACTGTATCACAAAACCGTCACCATGCAGCTATTCATCCCTTCACACAGCAGTAGTTCTCAGTTCCTCATTGTGGAGATGGTTATCAGGTTTCTGATTAATTAATGTGAGGATTAAGGTTGGGTTTTTTAATGTCTAGAAGACATTACCCATAGAATCACAGCATGGCCAGTGTTGGAAGGGACCTAAAGATCATCCAGTTCCAACACTCCTGCAAAGGCAGGGACATCTTCACAAGATCAGGTTACTCAGGGCCCCATCCAGCCTGGCCTTGAACACTGCCAGGGATGGGGCAGCCACAACTGCCTAGGGCAATCTGTTCCAGCATCTTACTCTTCTCATAGGAAAGATTTACTGTAATCAACACCTGTACCAACCAATCAGTCCCACGAAAATCTGGGTGACCATTGGGTGATGAAACCTGTTGTGTTCCTCCCTAAGGGTTTGACTTTCCATTGCTGCCCCTCAATCCGGATAAACTCATCTTTGCAGTACACATACAACAGCTCTCTTCTCTTTTGAGGTGTGAGTGGTTTTCCCATTATTCCTATCTTATTTGCCCAGAAAACACACAGACTTTGTTTATGTGATGCTGTTAATATTTACCCGAAATATCCATTTCAGTGCCTGTGCAAACAATCGACCCTGGCTGTATGGGCTGTGTGGGCTGATGAGGAGCAGATACACATTTCATGTTCTGAATTATTACAGAAAATTGGGAAGACATCAAGTGTAACCTCACTAAAATTGCAGATGACATGAAGTTAAGTGGCAATGTCAACCTGCTGGAGTACCGGGAGGCACTGCAGAGGGATTTGGACAGGCTGGTGATGAGCTGAGGTCAATAGGATGAGGTTTAACAAAGCCAAGTGCTGGGTCATGTACTTTGGTCAAAACAACCCTCAGCAGCTACAGGCTTGAGCAGAGTGGCTGCAGAGCTCCCTGCCAGAAAAGGACCTGAGGATGTTGGTTGACAGCTGGCTGAACAGGAGACAGCAGGGTGCCCAGGTGGCCAAGAAGGCCAGTCGTATCGTGGCCTGGATCAGGAACTGAGTAACCAGCAGGAGTAGGGAGGGGATGGTGTCCCTGTACTCTGCACTCGTGAGACCACATCTTGAGTACTGGGTCCAGTTTTGGGCACCACAGTACTGGAAGGACATTGAGGGGCTGGAGTGGGTCTAGAGAAGGGCAATGAGACTGGTGAGAGGTCTGGCAAACAGGCCTTGTGAGGAGTGGCTGAGGGAACTGGGGGTGTTCAGTCTAGAGAAAAGGAGGCTGAGAGGAGACCTTATTGCTCTCTACAGTTACCTCAAAGGAGGTTATACTGAGGCTGTTGCTGGTCTCTACTCCCAAATTACTAATGATAGGATGAAGGGAAACGGCCTAAAGGTATGACAGGAGGGTTTAGATTGGATTTTAGGAAGAAGTTCTTTCCTGAGAGAGTGGTTGGTCACTGGAACAGGCTGCCCAGGGAGGTGGTGGAGTTGCCATCCCTGGAAAAGTCAAGGAGCTAGAGCATTTGAGGCCATGGTCTAGGGGTTTGGGAGATGTTGGGATGAGGGCTGGACTTGATGATCCTGGTCGTCCTTTCCAGTCATGTGGATTGTATAATTCTAAGCTGAAGGCATCTGGGAGAAAAGATGACTTTTTGGAAGGGATAAATATTTTGCCAGCAAAGGGACACTTCAAGCTGCATTGTCTTGCATTTGGCATTTGATCTGGTAACCTGGAACAATAACTCCAGAAAAAATATGTTCATTCAGATCATTTTGTACTACTTTATGTAGTACAAAGCGCAAGAATCTTTGGATTTGATGACCTTAAAGGTCTCCTTGACGTAAAGAGATTATGTGTGTCCATGCAATGCTTTGCAACTTTTTTGAAACTTCAGAGGTCATTAAGTCCAACCCCTCTACTAAAGCAAGACCACAGATCCTAGGGCAGGTCACACAGGAACACATCCAGATGGGTCAGCAATGTCTCTGAAGAAGGAGATTGCACAACCTCCCTGGGCAGCCCATTCCAGTGCTCTGCCAACCTTACAGTAATGTTCTTCCTGCTGTTGAGGTGAAACTTCCTGTGCTCCAGCTCACACCCACTGCCCCTTGTCCTAATACAGGGTGCAACTGACAAGAGATTGTCTCTTTCTTCTTGACACCCAGCTCTCATGAATTTATAGACACGGATTAAGTCCCCTCATAACCTTCTCTCCAAGCTGAAAAGTTCCAAGTCTCTCAATCTCTCTTGATAAGGCAGGTGCTCTGATCCCCTAATCATCCTTGTGGACCTCCGTTGGACAATCTCAATCAGATCTCTGTCCCTTGTGAGTCAAGGAGCCCAGAACTGGACACAATACTCCAGATGTGGCCTGTCTAGGGCAGACTATAGGAAGAGGAGAACCTCTCTTGATCTGCTGGACACACTCTTCTTGACCCATCCCAGGATTCCATTGGCCTTCTTGGCCACAAGAGCCCATGGATGCTCCATGGAGTCTTTGAACAAGTAACAGGCAATAGGATAAGAGGAAAGGTTATTAAGCTGCCCCAGGGGAAGTTTAGGTTGGCTGTGAGAAGAAACGTCTTCATGGAAAAGGTGCCCATGGAGGGGATTGAATGACCATCCTTTGCTGTGCTTCACAGTCATCGAGATCTGGAGGCCAGGGACAGGGTTTAGCTGTGGGTTGGAACAGCGGGGTTCACAGTTGGACTTGATGAGCTTGAAAGAGCATTTCCACCCTAACTGCCTTTATGACTCTCACTTGTCCTTGAGCTCCACTTTGCTTACATGTCCCTTTCACCGCTATCCATCCTTTCGATGTTTTATGTTTTTAAGGAAAACCGATGTGCAGGGCTCGTGGAAGGCGGTTTGAAGTACAGTTCTCTCCATTCTCTGCTGCGATCTCCACACGCGATGCCTCTTCTGGCTCTGGCATTGCTAATGCCTGAGGGAGACTTGAGGCAGGTGCTACGCATCAGCTCCGGGCCTGGACAGTCTCTTCCTCACCGTGCCTGTGCACAGGCTCCGTGCTGCCCGCTTCCACCGCTGGTCTCCATAGGAGCCTCTGCAGCTCCACGGGGTTCCTCACGTCCCCGCTTCCCCCACCTCAGCGGGCGTCGAACCCAAAATGGCGGCGCCGCTCACGGGGGCCTTGGCCCGCGCGAGGGGGCGTGGTCTCGTCCCTACTACGGGAGTGCTTGGGTCCCGCCCTGCAGTGACGTCATCGCGCTCACCGTGACGCAGCCGCGGCCCCGTGGATCCCCGCCCCCCCGCGCCCCCTCCTCTCGCAGGTCTGTGGATGTTGGGGG
>VZRI01000185.1:0-32586 GCA_013397515.1 Upupa epops
GTAGAGAGAAATGTACCCTTCACAGTTTGTAACTGGCTGGCTGGCCGTTCCCAGAGGGTTGTGATGAATGGAGTGAAATCCAGCTGGCAGCCAGTAACACACAGTGTCCTCAGGGCTCAGTGCTGGGGCCAGTCCTGTTTAAGATCTCTATTGATGACCTGGGATTGAGAGCACCCTCAGTCAGCTTGCAGACAACACCAAGTAGTGTGGGAATGTTGATCTACTCAAGGGCAGGAAGGCTCTGCAGGGAGACTGGGACAGGTTGGATTGAGGGGCTGAGGCCAATTGTCTGAGGGACATGAAGGCCAAGTGCTGGATCCAGCATTTCGGTCACAACAACCCTAGGCACTGCTACAGGCAGTGCTACAAGATGAGGGGCTCAAGAACTACCCAGCAGAAAGGGACCTGAGGGTGCTGGGAGATAGCCAGTTTTATCTGAGCAGCAGGGTGCCCTGGTGGTCCAGAAGGCCAACAGGATCCTGGCCTGGATCAGGAATAGTGTGGTCAGCAGGAGAAGGGAAGTTATGGTGCCCTTGTACTTGGCCCTTGTGAGGCCTCATCTTGAGTACTGTGTTCAGTTCTGGACCCTTCATTATAGGGAAGACTTGGGGATGCTGGAGCGTCTCCAGAGGAGAGCTATCAAGCTCATGAGGGGTTTAGAGAATCAATTGCATAAGGAGAGGCTGATGGGGGACCTCATTGCCCTCTACAAGTACTTGAAGGGAGGTTGTGGAGGGCTGGGTGTTGGCCTCTTCCCCTTGGTGACAGAAGCAGGGGCAATGGTCTGAAGTTGAGGCAGAGGAGGGTTAGATTGGATCTTAGGAAGAAAGTCTTTCCAGAAAGAGTGGTGAAGCAGTGGAACAGCCTTCTCAGGGCAGTGGTGGAGTCATTATCCCTGGAAGAGTTTAAGAACTGTGTAGCCATGGTGCTTCATGCCCTGCTAGAGTGGCAGACATGGAGAGAGCTATTTTGTGTTTTTCAGTCTCTCAGGTATTTAGGTTTCTTATTGGTGTGGGGATGGTTGGACTTGGTGATCTGGGAGGTCCTTTCCAACCATCATTATTCTGTGATTCTGTAAAGATCCAGCACTGTTGGCAAGAGTTCTCCATAATCCTTGGGCTTTTTTCCAGTCTTAAATTATTTCTTTCTGTTTCTGATTCCCTTGCTTAGTTATTAAATTAATTTTCAGTCACTGGATCTTGCTATTACCTTTGATTACTCTATCAACTGAGTGACTTGGCCCACAGGTTCCTGTAGGCTACTATTCATTTACGCCAGCTGTATAGTGGAAGACCTTGCATACCTACTTAGAATAGAGGTCCAAAGTTCAAACATTCCCGGTGGAAGAAAGCATAGAACTGTTCAGGTTGGAAAAGACCCTTGAGATGACCGAGTGCAGCCATTAACCGCTAAACCATATTGCTAAAGTGCCTCATCAATTCCAATGTATTACTATGTTTGAAACTCAATTGCTGATGCAGTTGGCAGGAAAATATTGATATTTTTTATTACTTATTGCCCTTTTAATGGTTGTCCAAGTCTTTTTATCTCCTACTATCAGTTAAGATATTGCTGTTTGACAGCTCTGGAAAAGTATTGAACGATGATTATTTCATCAGCGCAAATAACTAGGATGAACAGACAGGAACAGAGAGAAAGTATCATTAGAGTACTCCTTTAGATGATGGGTTTTTTTTAGAAGAATGTGTTAGTGACATTCCACTGCCCTAAATTCTTCAAGAGAGATTTATAATTTCTTATTTTCATTCCTATGTAAAAAAAATCACCTTTGCTCTAGTTCTGTTTACAAATCTTGGCAAAAGAAGTAATTAATCTGTTTTAAAAGTTCCTAAGCTTCTTCTAGCCATAAAGCCAAGCTGCACATCTTAGATGTTCTCTGAAATTCACAGAAATTGAAGGGAATTTGGGCCCACTGTCCTCATCTTCCAATAACTAATAGCAGCTAAAGTTGCAAGTTGCTAATTTCAAATCTGAAGACATTCTCCAGAGAGACATTTCAAAGCATTTGGATCTGATTTATCTAGTTCTCATCCATCTTTTCACGCTGCTTAGTATAGCATCAAAAATTCCTGCCATTTAAAATGTATTTGCTTTGGGTCCTATGAGTCAAGCCATTCTCTCTCTTCTTTTATAAAACTAATAAACACAAAGCACCAGTGGTTTGCACCACAGGCTTCCAAGCACACATAAACATGACTGAGCATAAATACATCTTCAAGTGTTGACAGGATCACACCGCTCAACACAGTAACTCACCAATGAATAAAATTGGGAAGGTGATAAATAGCAAGAAGACATGGGGAACCAAGTTGAGGGCATCCACGAAGCAGACATTTCTTAGGACTCCAGCACTGATGTTGTAAGCTGAAGCATTGTCATTACCACAAAATGCGAGCCTCATCGCTTCCACGAGTTTTGACTGCTACAAAAAAAAGGAAGAGAGTTGTTGATTACCAAATTGCTAGCATTCACTTTAGCTAAGCACAAACAAAACATACAGAAGGAGCACACACAGATAATCATTTCGCTGTGTTGTGAAACTGATTTTGGGCCCCATCAAGTATAAGCACATTAGAATGAAGGCTGGTTTTCTATGAAATGGATTAAATTTATTTTAAATTATATGAAGTTTAAATTAATTCTATTAAATGTTTAATACATGCTCATGAAATACAAACACAAAGCCGCCTAATGTTAATGGCTTGCACAAATATTATCCTGTAAGTTCCTTATGGAAGAAAGTTTTGATTAAAATGCTTATTTTTCTTATAAGTCAAATGCAAATAAGCTGAATCCTGAGTGTTCATGTTTACTGGATGATCCAACATTACCTGTGCATTGTCTCTGTCTGTTAATAGGATTTGTCACACTAAATTTTCACTGCATGCTCTGAAGCTCTGATATTTGTAACTCAGCAGCTTTGCATTCACTGGTATTTTGCATTTCTTCATCATCCCGTAGGACAACAATGATCCCATATCCTAGTTGTTACTGGAAATTCCCAAACTCTTAATCAAAGCAGGTTGTACTGAAGATTACACAGGCAGTAAATCAGCATTTATGCTTGATCTTGCAAATATTTGTGTGCATAACCTCATCTAAGTGGTCTCTGACTTCCATGATTTCTTGTGAGATTAACTTTGTACACCAAGAGAAGCTCATGCATTCCTGCCTGCAGAGTGTGGACCACAGTGCAACTCAGAATTATACCCAGTCTCTGCCTTTTATCAACCTGTGCATCAGTGCCAGAGGAGGTTTAGTTGGATGTCAGGAGGAATTTCTTTGCTGAAGGGGCTGTCAGGCATTGGAATAGCCTGCCCAGGGAGGGGGTTGAGTCCCCACTCCTGGAGCTGTTGAAGAGAAGGGTAGGTGTTGTGTTGGGGTACAGGGTTTAGTGGGGCTGGTAGGGCTGGGAAAAGGTTGGGCTCAATGAAGGTCTCTTCCAGCCAAAACTGTTCTATGACTCCATTTCTTCATCCTTCTTTAGAAGAATATGAAATAAGATTGTAATCACGATGTTTCCCTGCTGGTTTCTTTGACCAAGACTTACACACAGCAGCATGTTGCTGCAGAATAGGTGGCGTAAACTCATTTGCTCTTATTTTTTTCCCCCCATATTTTATATACTAAACTGGAAAGACTGTGTTTAATTCAGCAAATGATATCTGTACTTTGGTGAATGTATCTTTCTGCAACAACTAGTGACATCAATGAGCTTTGTAGAAAGAGAACAATATAGTGGAGGAAAAAAATGCATGAATGCAGTTAAAAAATGTTAGCTGAATGGGGAGAAAAAGGCTTTCCTTCTTTCCTCGAAAGTTCAGATGACCCTTCCTTTAAACAACGTAAGCACATCAAGGAATGCATGAACTACTTGCTTTTTTAGAGAGAAATGAAGCATCTGGGTCTTCAAAAGAGCACAAAATTTAATGAGGCACTTTGAACCCCTGCTAAATCTGCTTTTTTGCTTTTAATGCATGCTATGCTGGAAAACAAAGGGAATCAGCCATGCTGAAATACAGCCGTTCAATTTTTAAATGAGTTTCACTGAAAAGAATGTGATAAATACAATCTCGTTCCAAACTTACAATGAATTTATGGTCTGAGATTTGCCACTCACACAGTGAAGCAGATCCTGCATAAATGCATTTGTGTACTTACTGTGCTGCAAAAGTGGAGAAGCAACCCACTCCCTCTTCAGCAGAACACAACTTGATGGAGAGTTTTGCCCATTCTCTATAATGAATACAGTGGTATGAGCTCTATTTATAAAGAATTCATTTAATAAAGGTGGATGATAGTAACATAAAAGAAACATGATAGTATCAATTCTGTCTGAATAGCAAAACAAACGTGGGACTTTTCAAAAAGCCAAAGGGAGATTACTTGGTTTCAACTAGCAAAATCTTGATGTGTTTCCTTTAAGAGAAACATAATGCTAATGATAATCTCTTGAAAATCACAAGAGTTGTTTCCTCATTTTTTATTGAAGGTCAGAAGTCCAAGGGAGTTCTGCTGGGAATTTTCCTCCCTTTCCCACAAATAGGACTTTTTCTGAAACAGCGTAAGATTCTATCATGGTCTAGTGGTTGGATTGGTATCGAAAGATGGGAGGATCCTGAGTTCAAATGAGCACAGAATCATTGACTTAAGAGTGTAGCTTTTGGCTTCTAATCAAAAATAAATCTGGGAGAAAGGATTAAAACAACGTCCAAGAGAAGCCAAGGGAACTGTTTTGGATTTTTTTCCTCTTTTTCTGAAGGGGAAATGGAAAATAAACAGTAGATGTTCCTGTGGAAGAAAGGGTTATTAACTGCAGTTATAATGAATAGAGAGAAGAGAATGCTGTTTTCTAGCTAGAGTCCAGCAGAAGTTTCCAGAGGTTTCATATCCCACCTCAAATGGCAGTCTCTAAAAGCCGACAAAAAAGATGCATCTTTCAGGAATCACATCTGCATCTTCACAGAGAATTGTGCTGTGCCTCATTTAGTGATGGAGCATAGCCAATGACACACTCTTAAAACTGACTGTCCTTTGCACACTGACAGGCCTGAGGGAATCACAGAATCATAGATAAGTTTGACTGAAAAAGACCTTTAAGATCATCAAGTCCAACCCAGCACTGCCAGGGCATCCCTAAGCTGTGTCACTCAACACTACTGCCTTTGAAGTACCTCCAGGGATGGTGACACCCCACTGCCCTGGAAAGCCTATTCTGATGTTTGATAACCCTTTTGGTGAAGAAATTCTTCCTAACACCTAACCTAAACCTCCCCTGGTGCAGCCTGAAAACATTTCCTCTGGTGCTATTGCTTTCCACCAGGGAGAAGATGCTGTGCCATCCCTCACTCTGAGAAGAATCTGGTCCTGATATTAATACTGATGTATGGAGACAGTGCCATCATACTGATGAAAATTTTAAAGAGTCAGCAGAAGCAGTCTATTCACAAGAGTTTTCTTACAGGTTTGTTTCAAAGAAGAGGTAGAATTTTACCATCTTCTCTTAAAATGAGAGAGATAATCAAGGAGCCTGTGTTGTTCAGTTTGTAAAAATAAAACCAGAAAAATGAGAAATATTTTATTGCCAATGAAATGAGAATGAATAATCTACAATAAGTTTTAAAATCAGAGAACACTTCATCATTAATCAGCATATCCACTGTCCATGTTCATTAAACCTTTACAAGCTTAAGATCTATCAAAACATCCTAATCAGTGTCATGATGCTGTGTAGACCTCATAAAATGCTCACCAGGTACATTTTCCCCTTTTAGCAGCACCCACCTCAGGACACACATCTAGTACAGTAAGGCACTGGGAGGGAATAGAAGAGAGAACTGCAGAAGAAGTCCTATGATCCTTCTTTCCTTTCTTCCATCCATTTGCCCATCACCACTGTGCTAGGAATGAACTGGAAGCGAGGGACTCATGTTCTGCATCTGTTGATGTATGTGAACTGGCACAGATACTTTCTGTTTTTACACAGACTGGCTTCTAAGTAGTTTTCTTGATCTTCAAGAGTGGTGTATCAAAACACCCTGCAGTACATTTGAGCTCTTAAGAAATAACTTTCATCTCCAATATGCCTCACAAGGAGCAAGAAACCACTCCATCATTCCCTTCCCACCCATTTCTGATGCAGAAGGCAGATCTGATACAGACACAGACAGACACAGACCATTAGGGGTTGGAAGGGACCTCTAGAGGTCATCGAGTCCCTGTGCTCAAGCAGGACCATAGAGTCTAGGCAGGACACAGAGGAACACAGTCAGAAGAGAGAGTATTAAAAGTCTCCAGAGAAGGAGACTCCACAACCTCCCTCAGCAGCCTGTTCCAGTACTCTGTAACCCTTGCAGTAAAAAAGTTCTTATGTTGAGGTGGAACTTCCTGTGCTCCAGCTTGAATCCATTGTCCCTTGTCCTGTCACAGGGGGCAAGAGATTATCTCTTTCTTGTTGAAACCCAGACCTCATGCATTTATCCTCTCTAGTTTAGGCCATGTGTCTCAAACTACTGAAATTCAACCACATCCTGGGCTACATCAAGAGAAGCATGACCAGCAGGTCGAGAGAGATGGCCCTCCCCCTCTATTCTACTCTGGTGAGACCCCATCTGCAGTACTGAGTCCAGTTCTGGAGCCCCCAACACAGGAAGGAGATTGAATTGTTGGAATGTGTCCAAGGAGAGCCATGAGGATGAGTGGAGGGCTGGAGCACCTCTCCTACAGGACAGGCTGAGAGAGTTGGGGCTGTTCAGCCTGAGAAAAAGAAGATTCTGGGGAGATCTCATAGTGGCCTTCCAGTACCTGAAGGGGGCTACAGGAGAGCTGAGGAGGGGCTGTTTCCAAGGGCTTGGAGTGGTAGGGGCAGGGGGAATGGCTTCAAGCTGGAGGATGGGAGGTTTAGACTGGAAGTTGGAGGAAGGTCTTCACCAGGAGGATGCTGAGACATCCTGCAGCAGATTGCCCAGGGAGGTTGTGGCTGCCCCCTCCCTGGAAGAGTTCAAAGCTAGATTGGCTGTGGCCTTGAGCACCCTGGTCTCATGGGGGGTGTCCCTGCTTATGGCAGGGAGGTTGGGACTAGATGAACTTTCTGGTCCCTTCCAACCTGAATCTATTCATTCTAGGAATCTATGAATCCATGAAAAAATTGCTCTTTTTCTTGGAAAAATCACACGCATAGGCTCAGCATGCCAGGCATAAAGCATGTTTTGGCCTAATTGCATTACATTTTACTGGAATAGAAGGGAGAACACTACATTTACAGTCAATGGGAGTGAGACTTCCACTTGGGTCAAAGACAAAATTAGCCACTACTTTCCACTACATCACGAAAGATTTATGAAGAATTTCTTTAGTTCAGAAAGGATTTCTTAGGAAATTCTTAGGAAGAGTTTCTTTGCTGAAAGGGTTGTCAGGCATTGGAACAGCTTGTCCAGGGAGGAGGTGGAGTGACCATCTCTGGAAATGTTGAAGAGAAGGGTAGGTGTTGTGTTGGGGTACAGGGTTTAGTGGGGCTGGTGGGGCTGGGAAAAGTTTGGACTCAATGATCTTGAAGGTCTCTTCCAGCCAAAACTGTTCTATGATTCCATGATCAGGGATTGCCTTCAGAAGCTCATTTTCATTTGCCTCAAGTTTTAGCAATTTGCAAAGGAGGACAGAAAGAAAAGCCCGTAAGGCAGAAGAACAATGGGACAGTTCATAATGTTTGTGCAGTTCTGCAGAGGTTAAAGGGAGTTGGACTGTGACAGGTTGTCAGATGTCATTGTTTATGCATTGAAACAGTCTTCTACAATGGAAAATTATATTATATAGTGGCTAAATTTTGCACACTTGCACTCAGATTCCATGCTTGCAAAGTTCAGTGCAGCTAGGGTCCATAGTATCTTAGAACAGTGCTGCAAACAGTGCAAGTCAAAAGCTTTGGACTGTGCTAAGTTGCATTTTCAAACACTACTTCAGCACTGGAAGTTAAGGTTAAAGCTATCCTTAATGATTCTGGAAGGCTTCAGCTATATTGACTTCTAATGACGCCCAATTTTTATAGCTTTTTGAAAACTGAGCTCGGAGGTGAAGATCGTTTGGAAAAACTTGACTGCAGGTAATCAACGACAGGCAGAGTGAAAAGGACACTATTATCTTCTCTCTGCAAAACCACAAGCTTGCATTCCATGGAATGAAAATGTGAAAAGGAAGAACAACACATTTAGCCAAAACATGAAGGATTGCAGGTGTGCTTACTGCTGTAACTCATCAAAAATTGTGGATGGATTTAGAAAGGAAGATGGAACACTTGTGTCACTGATTACTGACCATATTTCATTTCCTTCATAATAATTACACTCTTCTTCCACTGCTTTTAACTCACTAGTAAGACAATGCTGGGCTTTGTCTTACTAGTTCAGTCAGAACTAGAGCTGTAGAAGGGTGGATAGAGGTATCTTGCCTATGGAAGGGAGTGCTGGTTGTTTTCTCAGGGCTGTATTGTGCAAGTACATCATTAAACATGCTTAAGTCTTACATTTTTCCTGAGCACCAGTTGCCAAAAGATAGAGTGCTGACCACACCAAACGGCAGTCTAACCCTGTAACAAATACCTATGATGAAGATATTTGAATTAGCCCAAGGATACAGAATAAGCAAGTCACAGTACAGAGTTGACTCAATGTTTCCCCCAGTGTAGCCATAGGCAATTTTCTCCTTACCAAAGATAAGGAGACAGACTTTTTAGGCCACAGTAATTATTTAGGGGGGGAGAGAGGAAAACCAAGTCTGCAAAGCCACATGAAGAAGATGAAAGCCACATGTGAAGATACTTCTTTTATCAAGGAATGAAAGAGATAGAAGTGGTTATTGCTGCAATTCAGAGAGGCTATCACATTCCTTGGTAGCAGATGCCTTCCTACACCTGCCAAGACACTTTTCTTGGTAATACCAGCAGAATCATAGAGTTGGGCTTCCTGGAACTCTACAGAGATGGGTTAAGCTGGAAAGCCAGGTGCTTTTATCATCCTCATCAGTTTGCTGCCGTAGACAGATTCCTACTTCACTGTGAGCAATATAGGCTAGTAGAGAGCCACACAAATATTAGTTCTGTCTCAGAATTAATGGTCTTAGTCACCACAGTGATGTTCCCTAGGTAAAGAAGCCCTGCTCACAGGAAGCTTGATGGTGGTGCTGTATAGTTGCAGTTGCTTCAAACTTAGCACACTTAGAACTACCTCAGAACAGAAATATTCAGGACAGAACAGATGAAAGAGGAGGAACTAGTCTTGGACTTTGTTGCTCATCTAAAATCATTGCTAATATAATAGCAGGGTAGGCATTATATTATGGCTAGTAGCAACCAGGTAGTAGCAACCTTCAAAATAACTGATATATTGATTTAAGAAGACATAATTCCAAGTTACAACAACAACAAAAAAAAAGCTTTCCCAGACATGATGTCCCTTTCTGTTTAATAATAGGATATCAAACTATCCTGAGATAAGTACATCACCAGATATTTGCTTCACTACTAAATGCAGTGAGGTGACAAAAATAATCAGATAAAAAGTGTGTGCCATCCGAGGGCACCAGCCACATGCAGCACCCCAGCAGAGGGGGCAAGCACCAGGTAATATTTTGTTCGTCTCACAAGGTAGTGCCAAAATGCTCCCTTTCCCCGCAGACTTTACAGACTCTAGAATGGGTTAGAAACATTCAGAAGAGGTTTTCTGTCTCACATTGAAGCTAAGCTTTGCTGAGCTTCTGGTTTACAAGCTAAAACTTCACAGAGGAGGGGAATGGAAAGAACAATAAGGAAGATGATGGTGCAAGTGGAAGGAAAGTTTCATCTCCCAAAGTTACCTCATTTGGGAATCTGATTCCCTGTTGGTTTCACTTAATGAGGATGTGAACTATCTGAACAGCAGTTCACCCTGCAATCAAATAGCTAAAAAAACTGGTGTCCTTTAAGCATTTAAATCTTCATGCTAAAATCCACATGATCAGCAAGTTGTGACTTTCTGGTTTGGGGCTAAGGTGTACAGACACAGTCATGGTACAATAGCCAGAAAAAAGAGATTCAGGAATACATATTCACTGTGAAGATAAAAAAGTCTTTGTGAAGAAAAAATAGGACAAGGTGGCAAATATGAATATGATGGAGCATGTGACATAAACACAGATGCCATATTAACAAGCATAACTGGGGGTTCTCAGGGTGGTCAGCCACTCACTGAGATGTATTTTCCATAAGCAATTGTGAAGAAGAGAAATGGTAATTTAAATTTCCTTAAAAATTACAGCAATATCTTCACCAAATGCAAAATTCTAAGAATTCTAATTAAAGTCTTTTGAAGTGCACTTAAAAGTCTTCATATTCAAGAGTTTCATCTTACCTGGATTATCACTCTGTTCAGCATGCTCTGCAAGACACTCCTGACTACACAGAAAAGAGTGTAAATGCAGTCCTCAGGCGGACCTTGTTTGGGGGAAAGAAGAATATTTTGGAAAACATTCATTTTGCCAGTTCTGATGCCTATCTTTGAAGAAAAAAAATGAATGGCTGTGTTTCCTACTTAAGTGTGAAATCCTACAGAGCACATTTGGGTCTTGGCTCAGATTCTTTTTAAAAAGCCCATAGATGCACATACACATGTGTATACGCACACACAGACACACAGGATATGTGCATACATACAGATGCAGGATGGAGAAAGTAGTTTGAGGAAAGTAGTCAGTTCTCCTGAAAAAAGAGGTCATTACAGAAACCAGAATTTGTCTCTTCCTATTGAATTTCTCAGAGACAACTCTAACCAAGGACAAACTATGGATTTATAGGTTTGGGTAAACACAAAGGAAGGCCTAAGTTTATATTAGTTTACATTAGTGCTCTGAATTATTTTCCCTTTCTAGCTATAAATCTACTGGTTTGTTCTTCTTACCTTCCTAAAAGCACTAGACCTGACTCAACCTAATAGTCCATAGCCAATGCAGAGTTTGCAAAGAGTTCTGCTAAGGTAGAAGCAAAAAGTGCTGCCCCTTAAAAATCCATTTTTTCAAAAAGAATCCTGTAGAAATCACTGTTTTTCTTTTTATTCCAATTTAAGCTGTGACCACCTGTTCTAGAGAGACTGAACTTCCTGGCTTAGCAGTCTCCCAGTTACCTTGGGCCTGAAGATGATGTATTACCTGATACTTATCAGCATTCACCTCACTAACTGCCATACAGCAGCAGCCTGATCCAAATGCTACTGAAGTCAGTGCAAAGAATCTCATTTGGGTCCATATCCAAACACGGAGAAAATCACAACAGCTCTGGTGCTAAACAAGCTACTGGCACTACAGAGGCTACTGGCACTGAAAAGCGTTTCACACAAACATCTGCAGTGCTCTCACACATCTCATACATTGCTTTTTTTCTTGCTTCATAATCTTCTTAACACAAAGCCATTCCCAACAGCAGCATGCTATGCTGCCTGCTGTAAACCCCGCAGCTTCACATGCCAACACAGGACAGTTTAAAAAAAGAAACATAACCCTGAGAACAGGAGCAAATAAAACAGCAGCAGGAGGGGACGGTAAAGGCTGAGAATGCCTACAAATGGAAAAGGAAAAGGAAAGACAGATTGGAGTTGTGATCCCAGCAAAGAACAAGGAGCAGCCCTGTCCCACAGATATAAAGGGAAGGAGGAGGACGTGGTTAGTGGAAGATCATGGGGGAGGGTCACTGCATGCCCCGTTTGGTTGTAGAATGTTAGATCAAACCCTGAGGCTTACCTTTGCAAACACAAACCCAAAATACCAACCCAAATTGCCACTCGGTTGTGCTATGTGATCAATATCATTCCGATGGCAGGATTTTCCTCCACTTAGTGAAGCCGCTCCAAGCCCTGGAGTGGATTATTTTTAGGCTGGTGATGGGAAGATCAGCTGCTGCCTCCTATCGAGTTTCCAAAGTGCACACTCTTCTCCCGTGTCTCATACACTGAAGGGGGCAGAGAGACAAGCAAGGAAGAGACAGACAAGCACAAAGCACCAAATTTTTGCCTCTTGAAGATACAGTGCCCTGGGATTTCTGCCGCTTGCTTTTATTTTCATTTTTCCCACAAGGGAGGAGTAAGATTTTGGGAGTCTGCATTTCAGCACATGGGCTGTTAGCGGATTCCGAAGTAATCGATTTAGATAAGGCAGTCAAACTTTTGGCAGGCTTGAGGAGATTCAGCTTTGGATTTCTTTCAAATGATAATGTTAATTCTAATTAGGAATTATAATTTGACCACATAGTTTGTACATCTTCCTTCAGCTTAAGCAGAAAAGTCTACTCAGATATTTTACTTTATCCTAGATCCCTCCAGACTCCTCCTGCTTAAGACCAAATCCCACTTCAGATCACACAGATCTGTTTCTTTTTAAAATTTGAAATAAAATTCAAAACAAAGTTGATGCTTTGGCCAGGAATGTAATTTTCAGTCCGAGCAGCCCTTGTTTAAAAGGGATAATGGTTTTTGGCTGCACAATCATTGTATATATTTCCTTAGAAGTCCTGGAAGAGGCTACATGCAGTCAGTTGGGTTCTTTGCATATTTCCTTCCAGTGCCATTGAATCAAGATACACCACAGTTGAGATTTTCCATCATGATAATTTCACTTGAGCCCTAAAACTCCAGACCATAAATAGCAAGAATCCAGGACTTGGTGATGCATCCATCACAGGACACAGAAGCACAGCATGGTTTCGAGCACAGCTATGCCATTGTCAGGTACCAGAGTTGGAGGCCCTTGGGACAGAAATTGCTTAGACCTTGCAGAATCCAGGAGTTGCATCTAGAATTATAAAGAGTAAATAATTTCTTAAGTGTTGAGGTCAAAGATCCTGCTATGAAAGGGTGAGCTCTGAGCAGACATAGCTGGGTGGCTGAAGACACTGTCAGAGCTCATAAAAATCTCGTCAAACCTAACTTGGTCCTCTTCCTCTGATTTCCCCTACTTAGCATTGTGGGAATAAGAGGAAACCTCAGGTCTAGAGAAAATGAGCATCTTTGATTAACTATTATTGACTTGAACCATCAATACATCATTACAGTGAGAAGCTGAGACAGTGCTGAACAGACGTCCACAGCACTTGCAGTCTTTCCCTTGCATTTATGAGATTTTTTTCTTTTTCCCTTCCATATTCATGTATTGAAGTGCAATGTTCTAGAAAAGAAAAAACAACATTGTGGATTGAAAGCTCATGGGTTCTGCTATAGGGTCCTACACTTTGGCTACAATAATCCCCTGCAGATACATAATGGGATGAGTGACTGGAGAGCAGACTGTAAGAGAGGGACCTGGCCGTGGTGGAGTCCCCATCCCTAGAGGTGTTAAAGGACAGACTGCTGTGGTGGTTAGTACCCTGGTCTGGCTGATGTGGTGGTGTCAGGTGTCATCAGTCCATCCAGGCTGGGCTGGAGGAGCTCAAAGGTCTTTTTCAGCTTCAATAATTCTGTGATTCTGTATCAAACTTTCATTAAGGAGATAACAATTTAAATCGTTAACCAACATCTAATTATCATTTAAAAAAGAATTGTCATGCAATATTTCTGTAAGTATCTACAATTTCAGGCAAAAAAATCTACAAATTCAGGCAAAATGCTGCAAAAAGCAGCATTTATGGCCACTGTTTTCTTCACCAAACATGAACACTTGTGTCATTGTCATTCAGCTCTGTCCTTTCTAACAAATTGTTTAAACAGGAAGGAAATTAAAAAAGAAGGTAAAATAAACATGGAAGCAGCCAGCACGTTTCACTTTGCTGTTTCTAAATGAAGCACTTCCTTTCCTGTATGTTATAAACCACAAGGTTCTGATATGCATTTTTAGAAGGATTAAGAAAAATGAAAAGCTCTTACATGTTCTGCTCTTTTGTATCTGGACTTTTCAGCTTGCTAGGTGAGGAGACACCCCGCCCCCCAAAAGCAATGATGAGAATTCAGAATGTTTTGTGGTATGTTCAGACCAGTTAAGTAGATGGAAGAAAACCCACAGGCTGTATGAAGTATCTCATGTCCTGTCAGCAGTCCCTACAGCTTCCAGGAGTGCTCTCTTACTAACATCTCCCAAAGCCTGAGCTAGTTTAGCTTTGGGTGTGTGCTGAAAACCAAGCTAGGTACTGGATCAGAGGCAGCCCAGCAGTGATACCGGGTGGGCAGCACACACCCCAGGAGTGGTTCTGGTGGGTCCCAGGACAGTCCCTATCAGCCCTCAGGGTTGGAGAACAAGTGAACATGATCACGGTGGATGAGCAGCTTAAAGACAGACACTGCTTTACATGATGTCTGGTGGGTGGAAAATGCAAAATGCTCTAAGCAGATCTAATGAAAAGATTGAGATTTAGCTCCTTGCTCCAAAGCAGGTGAAATCCATGGCCCATCTCACAGAGATTTCCACACTGTGGTGGCTTTCCATCAACTTGACTGGCTACACCTAGAAGAACTCAAGTGGCTAAGGAATAGCAAGAGTGGAAAAGCAATTGAATAAATGAGGGCTCATTAGTGTGAGTGAAGTGAGCAGACAGCTGCTGCAGGTCTGGATCCATCTTGCAATCTCATTCATAGTACTCCTACATGTTGTTACCTGATACTAATACTAGCACTCATGTCACTGGACTGTAATGAGCTATTGCTGCATTTAGGTTCTTAAACTCCCCCACTTCTTAGGTGAAGAGGTGAAATGACCATCATTTCATCCACGCATGCAGATTATTTTCTTTGAATTGTTAACATTAAGAGATTTTGGAGAAAACCTGTCATGGATAGGGAGCTGAGTAAGTAGGGGTAAATTATGTAACTCATTATAAACCAACCTAGATCATGTACACCAAGGCTCTTTCTTCTAATGTAAACCAAAGTTCAGCGTACATGATATCAGCTGTGGTCTATCAGGTATTTCCATTGCACCTAAATTAGTCCAAGTGAGAGAACCCTCATAGTGCTGTGTCAGAACTCGTGCCATCATATAAAAAAGCCAGATCCACACAGCTTCAAGATCAATTTTATTTACGCTTACAGCCAGAATTTTTTTAAAGAAAGAAAATGTTGCTGCATTTGCTTTAATGACACATCACTCAGTTTAGCTAAACATTCCATCTACCGAGAAAATGAAATAGCAAAGGCTCTATTTTCTATTTGACATTTTTTAATGTAATGGAAAATGCATTTCATCTTTTGGTAACTTCTCTGACCCTTTTAAATATTTACTGTGATTAAGAATGGAGGTGGGGGAAGCAGTAGAAGCCAAGTGTTATTTGAAATATTTTCCATAGCTTTTAAAAAAGTTGTTATTCCTTGTTTCTATGGGGAAAACTGTTGTGGAAAATATATACAGTTCAACAGAGCAATCCGAAGAGAACTCTATATGGAGAACTTCAAGAAAACCCTAGATCTGAGAGTTCATAGCTATAAAAGGTGTGTAAACTCACAGGACTTCAACAGGGATTTATAAACCTTCTGATCTTGGATGGACAACTGTGCATCAGTGATGCAATCGTGGAGTCAGAGGCACCAAATGCAGTGCTTTGCCCTGGTAGCTCTTAATCTTGCTGTAATCTGCTTGTAAAGCTGCAGTTCAGATGCTATACTCAATATTAATGTTGAAATCTCCAGACCTATTTGTTCTGTTTGATAAAGGTGGGGTTTTTTAAATGAACCAACAGTTACACTTGCAACAAGATACATATGATTAAAAAATCCCCACGAGGCCCCAGATTTTAGGGTTTTAACATGGCTGCCACGAACAATCTAAAATTTTTACATCCTCTAAACTCAGAGGAGTTTCATCCTAAATACAATGAAGCATATTTTTTATAAGTTCTCCCAAAACTTTAGACCCACTTGTATGATAAATGGCAACGGTATCATGGGTTTGGAGCCGAAACCATTCTATGATTCTATCAGTGCTGTCTGTCAGACCAATAGGCATTATTCCCTCTCAGCAATAAGAAACAAATCAGTGGAGACAAGTTCTTGGCTTGAGCTAATAAAATACTTGATCAGGGAAAATAGGAAGACAGGAGAAAAATTAGTTAGCTGCCATATTTCCATGAACAATTCAGCCTGAAGACAAAAATGGTTGGTGAAACAGATGAATGAATGTGGTCTATGTGGCCATGGTTACAAGCAGGAGGAGCTGTGGCTCCAGAATGGTGTCCTCTTGCAGCTATCTCTGCACTTTCTGCCTGAGCACAATTAAACCACACTTAAGAGAAGTACTTACTTGCGTGTCAAAGCTATATTTTAAAGTCAATTCTACAGTTAGTGACAGCTAAAAGAGGGGTAAATAATTTCAGATACTGTAACAGGTAAGAGATCTAATTGGCTTCACCCACTGGACAGGTTCTTACATGATCTGTACTGTTATTAGCTTGCAAAGTTTTTCAGGAGTTCTTTCCTTAGAGACACAGCACAGGAGGGATTTGTCTTAAATTTCCAATAAAAACCTGTTCAGCACCTGAACAGAGGTGTTTGATTCAAGTTACTTAGAATAAACAGCTGTGAATCTCCTAAATTGCTTTCAGATGTGGTGTACAACACACATTTTATGACACATGTTGTAAAACAGGTGAAAGCAGACCACTGTGTATTACTTTTAAAAGACCAGCAATGGATTGGGCTTGGACTATGGTCTGGAATACAATTTGAGGCTACATGTTAGGATGTAATCGAGTTTTACTCCCTCATTAACCAAAACCTCCTGAACTGTTTCCAGAGATTTCATTGAAAAATGACAAAAAAATCTTGCAAAGGAAACAGTGAAAGTATAATATGATGGAAGACGATAGCTGACTACACGATGTTTGTCTCTATAAGGTAGAACTTTTCATGTTCAACTCTTCTCCAAGACACAGCAGGAAAATGTCCAAAGTACATGAGTCACCTAGTGACCCTTTAGTCACCTCTTAGCCAAAATGGTCACCTGTTTCTTCTTGGAAGGCACCTCTATCAAAATTGCATGACTGAAGCTTTTTTTTTAAAAAAATAAAATTGTAAGTATTTTGAATGCTTTATGTGTTAATTAACAAAATAAGTCTTTGCTCCCCAGTTACCATAGTAGTACTTCTGGGTAGAATTAATGAAAAATCAAGTTACCTCAAAAGAGCTATGCCTCTATATCTCTATGAAAATGTACTGAATGACTTGCCTTCCCAACAGCAATTGAGTTAAACGTGGCTCATGTGCTTGTTTGGGTAGTCCGAAATCACCCTTTACTAACAGATTAGTTAGAGTGTGAGAATTATCTTCCAAAAATTTCCACTGAAGGGAAACAGGAAGATGGTACGTGCAGACCTGAGCTCTGGAATACTCTCAGCAGCTGCATTGAGGGAAGTAAGCCTACAGTAATGTGACACAGAATATCTCTGGGTCTGAGAAGACAGCTAAACATGGGGGCACCAGAGTAATGAGAACTTTCTGACTCTGTTGGCCATTGTCTAAGCAATGAACAGTGGGAAATAGATTTGCTAGTAGCACAAATTACAAAGGTAGCATCAGGATACCCTGATCTTTTGCCTGATCTTTTGTACAGCCTTTTGCAATTCACACGCTTATAGAGAAATTAAGAAGACCGTTTATCTGACCCTGCAAAATTCTATTGAGGCTGTGTGTGTTCTTTCTATCTGGGGATTGCTCCATGGGTCATCAGCCAGCAATGAGACTGGAAATAGGAACCAATCCAAACAACAACACTTTACTGTATTCATTTCCCATCCAGCTTGGGGCCTGGACAGAGGGAGGGTGTTTACACTGAAAGGAAGAGGAGCAACATGAGTTAACACAGACTCCCACTTAAAGGGAAACCCCCATCTGCTCTGTACCTGTAAGTACAGGAATAGGAAATCATAAGTGCAAAAGAAGCAAAAAATTACAGTAATCAGACACTGCAGGCATTAATAACATAATGGCACCTGCAGAAGCTATTTCACGTGCAGAAATCATAACAACTGGAAATCTGTCTACAGTAAAAATAGCTGGTGATTTTGCTCAGTCCTCCATGGACACATTTTGACTTCATTGTTAGAGTAAAAAGAGTCATTTAAGCAGAGCTGTTACCGCACCTCTGATGACAATTTTCTCAGTGGTTTACTACTTGCTTCTGTATCACATGGTGTTAAGGCTGCTGTAACAGAGGCAGTAGATGGCACTGGTCCCAGTAGCCGCCAGGACAGTATGTGGATACCACTCTGGGTTGCTAACCCTGAGTTACCCAGGGTTCTACCAGACTATGCTGTTCCTGTGACAGGAGCACTCTCAGAGGACATAGCAGACTATGGGCAATATAAATCTAGAATTAATCTACTGCTTTAGAGAGATAAGAGTATAAATTGTTGTACTATGTACAAATAAAACAAACTCTGCTTTGATTAGGCCAGAAATCATGTCCTTCTTTTGTAGATTCCTTTCTCATTTCAAGTCATTTCAAACTGTGGATTTCGCCACGCACTTGGCAGACCAAAATCATTAGGAGCATGCAGGGGTGTTGGTTCAGGCAAAGAGAAGGCTCTACGTACACATTGCTGAGCTTCCAGTTAAAAATTCATTAATGTGTAAAAAAACCTTGTGTTTATTGTGGGCAAACAGCGGCAGCAGATTGAGAACGTTTATGGGCTCAGGCAGATAAACTGTTTAATTCAGTGCCCAGATAAAATGAGAGAGCATTTAAAATGCTAAAGTTGTCAAGATTTGTAACAAAAAGATATTAAGAGTGTTTTGAACAAAATATGAACAGAAACACATGTGTGTGAAAGCACAGATGAGCCAGCAGAACTAGGAGTGAAAGAATAGCCTGTACTGATAATGAAGAGCACCATTTCCTTGACACTGTTCCCAGGACTCTGTTCTCAGCACTAAAATGGAGTGATGTTATGTATAGGTCAAGCCCCAAAGGCTTTGACTCATGCTCACAAGGCCCACTGTCTGAGACCACAGGACAACAGGACAAGAGGACTTGTGTAAGGTATTGAAAAGATTGCCTCAGCATTGCTGACAGCATGAAACTGTGGTGTCCAGGTACCGCCTGTCAAAGACAGTATGGACGTCTTGGAATGATGTCCCACTGAGCGTCACCTCTGCGCTTCAGCCTGAACCCAGGGTTGGCTNNNCAGAGATCTTCCAGAGCTTTCTAGAGCCCACTGCAAATGGTATGGGATATGCACTGTGTAAGCAAGAGGCTACAATAAAAGGAGGAGAGCAGCAGAGATGAGGGGAGACTTCAAAACCAGCGGATTCTGGAGTGGCAGCTTGTGACAAGGACAAAGTGGCGAGAGGCAAGTGGTGAGAGGCAGGAACTTTGTTCATTCCCCCCCCCCCCCCCCCCACAGTCCGGCACATTNTTCCCAGGACTCTGTTCTCAGCACTAAAATGGAGTGATGTTATGTATAGGTCAAGCCCCAAAGGCTTTGACTCATGCTCACAAGGCCCACTGTCTGAGACCACAGGACAACAGGACAAGAGGACTTGTGTAAGGTATTGAAAAGATTGCCTCAGCATTGCTGACAGCATGAAACTGTGGTGTCCAGGTACCGCCTGTCAAAGACAGTATGGACGTCTTGGAATGATGTCCCACTGAGCGTCACCTCTGCGCTTCAGCCTGANCCCTCCCCCCCCCAGAAGTCAGGTACATTAGAGATAACAACACAGTGGACTCGTGGTGGCAGTGTATATTACAATTTCTCTCTCCTTCTCGTTCTTTCTCCTTTCTCTCTCTTTCCTCCTCTTTATATGGTTGATTGTTGTTTTTGATAAAGTAGTTTTGCCCTTGACTCCATTTTGAGTCCTAATTCTGTTCTCCAAGATCATATGAAACCCGGTCATGGTGGCAATCTGTTTGGGTTGTAATCATGGCCCAGCAGGGGAGATCGTGACAACTTGTCAGCAGTCATGCTGCATCCTCACAACAGGAGGATGGCAATTAGGCTGCAGCAGATGACAAACAGCATTTATCCCACTGGACTGTTGGGAAAATACTTCAAACTATAAAGAAAAATAGGCAACATCAACAACTTTGCCCAAGACTTATGAAGCCTGAGCCCCAACCAAAGGGCTGCTCTACAAAAAACTGGTTCCTAAAGAGTATCAAAGATCCGTTAAAAAAAACCCCAACTCATTGTTTTCAATCATGAACTCCAGAGAACTGATGAACATGTGACAGACAGTGTGCTTTGCTATCCATGTTGCACATAAGTGATACCTGCCAGGGAGACACTGACATGGGACTCTAAGTGGACTATGAAAGTATGCTAGTGCAGAACATGGATTTACATGGAGATATTGTAAATAGATGAAAAATGCTGTTTTTAAGGTCTAGTATAAGGCTTTGTTACGCTCAGTTTTTCTTTCTTTTAAACTTACATTCCCACGTCCCTTGCCTTCTTCAGCTCTTTTAACTTCTCTCGATTACAGTCTTCTGTCACATTTGTGTATGATAGTGGATTTGGGTTTTTTTCTCTGTATTCTTCATTCCAGTGTCTTCCTTGAAAATCATAATTTTAATAAAATAAAAAGAAGGGAGATGGAAGGGACTTCTATAGATCATTTAGGTCACTCAGTTCTACCTAGACCTTAACACTGTATCAGTGTCAGCTGCCAAAGAGGGAGAAGTCGCAGCTTCCCTAAGCAATGCAGGCGTAACTGCCCTTCCCATCACCCTTTCTAATATTTGGCCTGAATATTCTGTGATGCAACTGAAGCTTTTAAGTTCTTCTCCTGAGCACACTGCCATGACAGATGTTTTTCTTTTATGTAGAAGCAATACTTGTGTGATGACTACTATCACATGCCCCCTCAGCTTCTCTTTCTTTAAAGACCTCCATTTCTTCCTTCAATGTTACTTCACAGTTTAAATGTGAGAAGGGAAACCAGGCAGGATTTCTGGTCCCTTGCTTTACTAGAACTAAAACATCTTCTATTTTTGGGGATCAGCTGGCCTCTTATAAGATAGTTGATGGAGGACAGATGAAGAACAATGAATTGGAAAAAATGCCCTGGTTATGAGTGTGATAGAGGGTTAGACTGGAAAAAAACGGCCAGTATAGGCAGCAGGACTAAGGATGGAATTCTCCCCCTGCACTGGGCACTGGTGAGGCCTCCCCTGGGGCCCTCACTTCAAGATTGAGTTACTGGAACAGGCCCAGAGGAGAAACAAGACTGAGGAAGGGACTGGAGGAGAAGTGTGATCAGGAAAGCCTGAGGGAGCTGGGGATGTTTAGCCTGGAGGAGATTCAGGGGGGACCTTCTCCCTCTCTACAACTTCAGAGACTGAAGGGAGATTGTAGTCAGGTGGGGGAAAGACCTTTCTCCCAGGCAACTAGCAAAAGGATGAGAGGGCAGGGCCTGAAGCTGCCAGGGGAGGGTTAGGTTGGATGTTAGGAAGCCCTTCCTCATGGGAAGAGTGATCGACCCTGGAATGGCCTACCCAGGGCAGTGGTGGAGTTGCAATCCCTGGAGGTGTTTAAGGACAGAGTGGCTGTGGCCCTTGGTGCTTGTGATGATGTCAGGTCATAGGCTGGGCTGGATGATCTTAGAGGCCTTTTCCAGCCTCAGTAATTGTGAACCATGAAATATCCTGGCACTGTAACAAGACATAAAAGCTGGCACAAAACAAGTGAATATACACCAGCTACAGGAGAAAGTATCATTCATGAACTAGGCAAGAGGGAGCATTTGAGGAAGATTTTAGGGAGGATCACAACTAAATTACCCTACAAAAGCAAATTTTAAAGTCAACCATCCAGGTTAAAAGATCTTTGCAAGTCTTATCTAGGGGAAAAGTTCTTTCTACTTGAACATCTGGCTACCAGCTTTATCTTGTTAATGCAGTCATTACTTACTAACCACATCATGGGATAACCAGCACCTTTAAAATTTATTTTCCAGGTAGGGAAAGCTGCTGACCCAAAGACTCTTCTCTAAAGGTACTTTCTGAAAGCTACTTAAAATAGATACATTAGCTCATTTAGACCCCTGGATTTAGGTAGAATGAATCTAAGTCATGGTATTAAAAATGATGTATAAGTGTAAATGTCTGCAGGATCAACCTGATTTACAAAGTTGTTTAGCTACTTTTAGGGTAAAAATGAAATATAAATCAATGTTGTTATTACAAGAATTAATAATTATTGTACAGCTAGACAGATAATGTCAACACCATTGGTTGAAAAATGTAATACTCTTGGTAATATTAATAATAAAGGCTTTTCTTCAACAGTTTGAAATTACTCTTAGATAGGCATATTTAAGTTCTCCATGATTTATTCTGTGTATGTAAGATTGCCAAAGGGAACACAATCCATCCATCAGGCACTGAATTAAACACAGTGCATTTCAGTACACTGCAGCAAAGTAGCTTGCTCCATTTCATTTCTGCAGAAAGATCGAGTAGTACACCAGGTCAAGTGTCAGCTCCAAGTAATCATATTTCTTCCTCTCTGCTTATAAGAAATCTCAGACCCTTGAGCACTTCCTTGGTCTTTTCTGTAAAGATACATTAAGCTTTGTTCACCTAACTCTCGCGTACAGAGACTCTGTTAGCCCTAGACTTGCATGAAGATACTGGAACAGGTCATTTGATAGATTTTCCCAGGCACATTCCTTATTTCTTTCATATAGTTCCATGGATTTCACTGGAGCTATCTATGGCTGAGAGGCAGGAAAGGAGCTGTGGGTCTCTTAATGTACTCATTGCTGCAGAGACAATTACATGTAGTGTATCCCTGAGGTTTCCTTCACGTGCTTTCATTAAGTGTTTCTTATCCGTTTCTATAGCATTCATAAAGTTAACTTAATGTACTAGGAAAAGCCAGGACCCTGCAACTGGACCCACCTGAACAGTTACTTATGCTGCCCAACTAACAGAACAAATCAGTCTCCATGCACCCAAATGAAATCCTGGCTGTTAGGTCAGTTTACAGTTGCTTTTTAAATGCATTTGGCTTTGACAAACACACCACAAGGCATTGCTCATGAAGATCAAATACAATCTCCAGAGAATCACCATTACATACTTTTCCTTTCTTAAAGTCTAGGAAGAGTGTTAGGACCAGTGTGAATGTCAGAAGGGCAATCCAGAAGATGAAAGAGTAGGGCAGCTCTCATGACTTGAAATAGTAGTGAGGTTTCTTGTCCAACCATGCCTGATGCATACCAGTGGTGTGCTAAAACCCAAAATATTTCCCCAATTAATAACACAAGGCCCCTTGGAACAGTGATCCAGTTTCATTCATATGCTCTTGCATGCAAACTTCAATGGATGGATTTCTTCCTTGACAGAATCTGTAATGTGATACTTCACAGCAACTGAATAGCAGTCAGAAAGGAAATTCACAGAATTCATTATCCCTGATGGAATTGTATTGCATGGAACATGTTTTTAAAATAGATTTATTTACATTAACTTTACTGATATAATAGTACTTCTTTGAAATGAGTCAGTTTGGCCCTACTTGTTCAGGGGCAGATGGACATGACAGGACTAGGGGCAGGCAGACTGTGCAGTCACAAGACCTCAGCCATGTTATGTGATATAGGAATGTATGCTGCACTATCTAGTAGTGACGAGAGAGCTGTAAGTTTTTTCTCTAGGCTGGGAAACCCATGCCTGCAGGCTGCTTCACTATTTCTTAAAGCAGGGTACATATTCCAGAGAGGCAGAAAGCATTATATTCTTTGTTTGGCTCTCCACTGTTCTAATATTAGAATAGCAAATATTCTTATCTCACTGAGTGTTGTTAGCCACACAGTCTCCCTTCAGGAACAAGACATCAATCCAAGTACAGAATAAATAAGTCAGAATGTACTTAGGTGATTAATATGTACCTAGACTATCTCAGATATTAGTTTTGTGCTTGGATACTGAAGCAGCTGGCTGATGAAAACTCAGAACCAGGTACTTTCCAAGAGCAGAATGAAGAAAATGCCCCCTACGTTAAAAATAAGGGGAAAGGAAAAGCCTGGGAACTACCCACTGTGCCTGCATTAACAAGTAGGATGAGATATTTAACAGTTGATATGCTTTGAGATTCTGTTCGGCAGTGCACTCTTGCACTCTGTGTAAATCTGAATGAAAATTTGGATACAGGTGCATTTGAATCAATAGGTTAACCCTTGATCCTGGGAAATAAAAACCACTGGAATAATCACAAAATAATCAAGAGGTTTTGAGAGAAAACAAAGCAATTAATAGCAGTCAAACAGAACAAGTTGAATCAATGCAATTTCAGTCTACAAAACTAGGCCTGTGGCTAGAGGAAGATGGAGTAGATGCCATGTAGCTTAAGCTTTGTAGAATCCTTGACATGCTCTCACATAGCTTTTATACAACTAAAATAGAGGAATATGGTTTATACGAAAATATTTGGAAGTGGAGAATGATCTAGTTGCTGCAGCAATTTATGCAAGATGCTGCATTTGTGCACATACAGGCTGATGCAAAGACAGGCTTTGAAAACATCTAGCTTTTGCAGAACAAATCTTAGTGAATCATTGGCTGAATGGGGAGTTAGTAGTGTTAGTGGGTCATTGTCTGGATCCCTATGTGTCCCACCTGGGTCACCATCAACATCATGGGTCAGAGAACCTGACTATTATAATCATGAGCTTTTAGCTAAAGTCAGACACAAAGGAAGGGTTTAACAAAACCAGTGACAAACCTGCAGGCAGTGAAACAGCTAACTCAGTCTGGAGAAGAAAGGCAACAAAGCATTTTAATTCACTTCCCTCACCAACACATCAGAGAAAAACCCCACACAAGACACAGACACATGGAGTTTGAGCACACTGCTCTTACATTGAACTGCGATGAAATGTAGAACATTATTGTATAGTTCCTGCTTCTCTCGGAAATCGTGGTGGTCATCTGATTTCAGTCTAGATTCTCATAAATCTTCAAAGCTCAGAAGTCTCCCAGTCTCTCCAGCTGAACACAGATAAATTAGAGGATCTTGATGGTTTTTCCTGCATGTCTTCAGGTACTATTCTCTCTCAGCAGCAACATAGCTCCAAACAGACACCAAGATGGAGAAAAGAAGAAGCAAAGAAGGCGGCAGAAGTCACCAAAGGGAAAGAATAGAGAATAATAGGGGGAAGACAGTCACTTTTCAAATGTTTAAAACCAAACTTCTCTGCAGAAAACACATTAAACAAACATAGAAAACAAATTAAACTTAAAAATTCTGCTCAGCTGTAAAGCATAAAACTGCATCATGCCAATATAGCACAAGTAAAGGTAAATGATACAGACTTGTACAAATGAGAGTACAACTGTTGAGGAGTGTGAAGCAGTAATCCTTGTGCTTTGCTCATCTGCAATATTCTGTTCAGTTCTGAGTTCTGCACTATAAGCAGTTCAGACAAGAACAGTGGCAACAATCAGAAGGAAGCTGGGAAGATCTGAATTAGGAGAAACATTGTACCAATGCATATGATCTTGGAAATAAAAGCTCTAAGAGTTGAGTGGCTGCTTTCAAATATGTATATGCTGAAGTTATCTGTTCTGTAGATCTGTTTGAGATAACAAAGGAATGAATCCGATTTTGGAACGGGCTGCCCACAGGGGTGGTTGAGTCACTGTCTCTGGAGGTGTTGAAGTTTAGGCTGGATGAAGTGCTGAGTGGCATGATCTAGATGTTAGATGTTAGGTTTACTTGGTTGGTTTTAGGTTGAACTAGATGATCTTTAAGGTCTTTTCCAGCCTCATCATTACTGTGATACTGTGATACTGTGAATGGACTTACAGTACAGAAGATCCAGTAATGATTAGGAAAAGCTTTGCTAGCATATGAATGGCTAGCATGCAGAGTCAGTTAGTTGATGCAGTCAAAATTAGAACTGGGTTAGATACACAACCATGAAGAAGGACAAGGGTATTTTAGGTACTTGCTTGAGGGTCATTGAAGCCCTATGATTGAAAGATTTGCTTTTGATGTGAAGAGAAAAACAGTGAAACAGATTTCAACTATGCACAAGAACATAAAAAAAAATCTTTCTAGATGAATGACCCCTAGATCTATGATGTATGCCAGATCCTCCAGTGTCATTACTTTTTGAAGTTGAATTCAGACTCAGCTGAAGTGTATTCATGAACTGTGAGATATCCTGGAGGTCCTTTCCAGCCTTGATGATTCTGATTCTGTGATATAGAATCACAAAATCACAGAACAGTTTCAGCTGGAAGAGACCTTCAAGGTCATCAAATCCAACCTTTTCCCAGCCTTATCAGCACCACTCAACCCTGTCCCCCAATGCAACATCTACTCTTCTCTTCAACATCTCCAGGGATGGGGACTCAATCACCTCCCTGGGCAGGTTGTTGCAATGCCTGACAACCCTTCCAGGGAAGAAATTCCTCCTGACATCCACAATGGCCTGGTGCAGCTTCAGGCCATTTCTGTCATCCTATCATTGCCCACTAGGGAGAATAGACCCACCCCAGCCTCTCTATAACCTTTCAAGTAGGTGTAGAGAGAAACAAGGTCTTTCCTCAATCTCCTCTTCTCAAGGCTAAATAGCTCCAGATCTTTCAGCTGCTCCTCACAGGATATCAAATCCTTTACCAGCTTGATAGCAGCCTCACCCCCTCCAGCCCTTCAATGTCCCTTTTTGTAGTGAGAGGCCCAGCACTGGACAAAGGACTTGAGGTGTGGCCTTACCAAAGCTGGGTAGAGGAGTAATCACTTCCCTGCTCCTGCTGGCAATTCAGTACTGAACTTAATTATGTAGCTGAAATGTTTTTATTGTTAAATCATCCATATCTTACAATGTGAAGAACCAAAAAGCATATGTTTTTAACCCATTGCTACTTAACAAGTAATTACTCTGAATATTTTAGCAACTACATAAGAAACTCTGAAAGAGATTTAATACAGCATCTGATCCCTCATTCTTCAGTTGGTCAAGCCTTGTCCATGCAGCAGAATGCTCTATATCAATGCTACACTAAAAGAATTTCTCAGATAACTGAAGAAAATCATATGATTTAGATTAAAAGTCAGTCCATAAAACTGGCCTTAAAAATCTCACTTGTGCCTTTCTTCTCATCAAAAAAGGACCTTTGTTCACTTTTGAAGTGCACCCTTAGCTGTTGTGTTTTTCCAGAAGTCTGGCAGGAAGGCAGACATTTGGTATTTCTTGTTCTTACTTTGTGTCTGGAACGCTTGACAGGTAGGATCTAGCAAACCAGTTACACCACATTACAAACTTAGCGAGTTTTCTTCAGATTGTTCTGGAGATTTCTGTCTGTGCAGCAGAGTTGGCAACTCTCAAAAGAACCACCAGGCTTTTCAGCACCTTGTTCACATGCTTGCTTTGTTGAACTGCCCTCAGAGGGAGGAATTTCTTCCTAAGATCCAATCTAAATCTTCCCTCTTCTAGCTTGAATCCATTCCCCCTTGTCCTATCACTAGAACTATAAAGTTTCTTTCCAGCTTTCCTGTAGAACCCCTTCAACTACTGGAACTGACCTTACATCCTCTTGGAGCCTTCTCTTCTCCAGGCTGAACAGTTCCAATTCCCTCAGCCTGTTTTCATAGGAGAGGTGCTTCAACCCTCTGATCATCCTTGTGACCCTCCTCTGGACTTGCTCCAACAGTTCCATGTCCTTTTTATACTGGAGAGTCTAGAATTGGACACAGTAATCCAGATGAGGTCTCCCAAATGCAGAGAAAAATCACCTCTGTTGATCTGCAGGTGATGTTTCTTCTAATATATCCCAGCATAGAGTTGTCCTTCTGGGCTGCACTCACATGTTACGAGCTCGTGTTGAGCTTCTCATTCACCAACACCCCCAAGACTTTCTCCTCAGGGCTGCTGTCAATCCATTCATCACCCAGTGTGTGTTTATACGACCAGCATGTATACAAATGGGAACATTTCCTTTGGCAGTGGTAGATGAGGTCCTTCTATGTTAAATAACCTAAGGACAGCCTTGGTGAATTGCATGTGATATGGTTCCATTGTGGACTCCGACCTGAGTCTCCAAGAGCGACTTTCTAAAGACATAAACAGCCTCTAAACCCATTTTTCCAAACTACATTAAACCCCAAACTCATGTGCAGACTTATCTTGGTAGTGTATTAGTTTATCAAGCTGGCTCCCATAGGTAAGTTTGTATTCCTTAACATTGAGTGTTTTCATGATTTAATACACTTTTCAGGAGGTGAAAATTAGAAGCAAAGAGAAACAGTGGGTTTCCCTTCTGAGCAAGGACTCAGATGTGACACCTCTGCCCTCTGCTGGGACTTCTTATGGGATGGACATGGTGCAGGAGAAACTGCTGAAGTCTGATGGTTTATGGTAGTTGTTGACTGAAAAAAAACATAGGAGGCACTGGCCTGATGCTTGCACAGGTCTGCGGACACATGTGGCATTGACACACTGGGAACAAGGAAATTCAGTCATTGCATTGGAATAAAAATATTCACAGTATTCTGAGAAAGTTATAGACCTCAGACTTCTCACTGCCTTATATATACAAATCATTTGACTACACATGAAATACTCTGCTCACATAAGATCAAGTGCTGGGTCCTGCATTTCAGTCACAACAACCAGCTGGTGAAGGGTTTGGAAAACATCCCTTTGTCATGGTCCACTCAGGCAGACTTGTGAGGGTTCTTTTACCACAAAGTTCAAAATACAAAATCAAGGAGACCATGCCAAGGCAGTCCTGCTTCAACACAACAGTACAACTTTATTCTTTTGTCCATAAAGCAGCAAAAGAAAGAGTGATGGAAAAGGGGAAAAGGGTAAAGCAGAGAGGGGAAAAAGCATAATAGCTACAACTGCAGCATCCCAAGTGTCCCTAGGTCCCAAGTCCAGGTAGCGTCCTGCTAGCCTTCTGATCTTCTTGTAAGCCTTGATGGGGAACCTTCGAAAGTTTGGTTGCCAAGTCATCTTTTATGCTAAGTGACACACCTTGCTCCTTCTCTGTCCCGTGGAGCCCTGCCAATTTCCACCTTCCCCAGCCAGGCTTTCACGCATGCTCAGAGAGGTTGTGCTCTCCCTGGAGGTAGGCAGCTTTTGGCCAGGAGGTGTGTTTTGGGACTATAATGACATTATAAAGAGCAAAATTTATGTGAAGGTCATGGTTTCTTGATCAATGTTGAGGTGGCAGGTATGGATCAATCTTTCTTAACACTATATAGTCTGGTGTTTAGCATTGCGGCTCATCCCAGGTAATGTGTCAATGGTGCAGGACTATCCAGCTCCACAGAGGTCAAATTCCATTTAGGTGCCTTACCACACAGATCCCTTCTTTGCATCAATTAGCCTATGCTTTTGGGGTACCTTATTGTACGTTCGTAATTGTACAAGTCCCTGACAACCATGTTGAGACAAGTCTGACTGACGCTTACAACCCTATGAGGAGTGACTGAGACATCTAGGGATGTTTAGGTGGTGAAAAGGAGACTGAGCAGAGACCTTATTATGCTCTACAACTCCCTCAAAGGAGGTTGTAGCAAGAATGGGGTTGATCTCACTGATGACAGGTGATGGGATGAGGGGAAATGGACACAAGTTGCACCAGGAGTGGTTTTGGTTGGATATCAGGAAAAATTTCTTTATAGGAAGGGTTGTTAATTGCTGGAACAGGCTCCCCAGGGAGGGGATTGAGTCACCATCCCTGAATGTATTTAAAAATAAAAATATAAAATTCGGATGCGGTGCTTGGGGACAAGGTTTAGTGGTGAGTTGTTAGTTTAGTAGGGTTAGGTTGAGGTTAGACTCAATGATCTTGAAGTCTTTTCCAAACTGAGCAAATTCAAACTGTCAATTCTGTGGCACTGTGTGCTTGGCTGCTGGCCATGAGGGATATCCATTTACTTTTGGTTTTATGAGCATGAAGGGGACACACAGGAACACCACAACTAAAGCAACAGAGATCCTCTGTCCTGCATGGGAAACTCAGCCCCCAGCCCACCTCCCCACCCAGGGCAGAGCTTTGTGAGTATCCTGTGCCAAATTGCAGTGAAGCTCCAGTAGGAGAATGGGAATGTCAGGCTCCCAGAATCACAAAATTTAGGAGTTGGAAGGGACCTCTGGAGATCATCTAGTCCAATTCCCCTGCTAGAGCTGGTTCTTCTAGAGCAGATACCCCAAGAACACATCCAGGTGTGTCCAGAGACACAGACTTCACAACACCTGGGCAGCCTGTGACAGTGCTCTGTCACCCTCACTGTGAAAAGGTTTTTCTTTATGTTTAGATAGAACTTCCTATGTTCTGGTTTGTGCCCACTGCCCTTTGTCCTGTTGCTGGGCAATGCTGAGAAAAGCCTAGTTCCATCATCCTGTCACTTATATTTTAGATATGAAATGAAGAAACTCAAAAACACCGAAGAATTATGAAGCAGGAATTCTCTAGTGCAGCACTGGAGGTGTGTGGGATCTCTCCTCCTAACACATCTGCCTAGCAGTTCAAAGTGAAGATCTGTATGTGGTTAATTCATACACACTTGTTGCATTTCTTGGTACAGGGGGTTTAGGCTACTTGGAATCTATTGACATAGGTCTCTGCCTCCTTCAGCAGCAGGTCAATTCCAAAAGCAGCTGGTTTCAATCGAATGTCTGTAATTAGTCTTTGCAGCTTTCATCTTGGAAGAAGTTAATCAGATTTTAAATGTTATTTTTAGAATAATTTTTGCTGGAAAGGACCTCCAGGACCACCAAGTCCAGCTCTCGTCCCAGCAGCTCCCCAACACCTAGACCATGGCATCAAGTGCTTTAGCTGCTCATTTTTTAAAACACCTCCAGGAACAAAGACTCCATCGCCTCCCTGGACAGCCTATTCCAGTGACCAACTGTTCTCTCAGGAACGAACTTCTTCCTCAGATCCAATCTAAACCTCCCCTGATGCAGTTTAAGGCCATTTCTCCTCATCTAGTCATTAGTGATTTGGGAGAAGAGATCAGCTCCAGCCTCACTACAACCTCCTTTTAGGTAGTTGTAGAGAGCAATAAGGTCTCCTCTCAGCCTCCTCTTCTCTGGACTAAATAACCACAGTTCCCTCAGCTGAATCTCATAGGGCCTATTCTCCAGACCTTTTCCCAGCCTTGTTGCCCTTCTCTGGCCCTGCTCCAGCACCTCAATTTCTTTCTCATACTGTGACGCCCATAAAGGGACACAGTAGTTAAGGTGTAGTGTCACAAGTGCAGAGTACAGGTTACACCAAGTGCTGGTTATACTGTTCCTGATACAGGCCAAGATGTCATTGGCCTTCTTGGCCACCTAGGCACACTGCTGGCTCCTGTTCAGCCAGCTGTCAACTTGTCTTGCTATTTAAACTTCTATCTTCCCTCATAGATAAGGTTTATATAGAGTACCTACAATTTTACTTCATGGCTAACATGGAATATAGTAATTCTTTGCTTCAGATACTTGAAAGAATTTATGAGATCTGCCCTCAGTCTCCCCCTCTCTAGGCTAAATAGCCCCAGTTCTCTCAGCCTCTCCTAAGGCAGATACTCCAGACCCCTGGATCACCTTAGGAAGGCTATGACTTGGATTAAGAACTGGCTATATAACTGAGCCCAAAGAGTATTAATTAACAGTGCAGATTCTAGCTGGAGACCTGTAACCAATGGTGTCCCCCAGGGATCTGTGCTGGGTCCAGTTGTGTTTAATATCTTTATTAATGACCTTAATGATGGAGTAGAGTGTCTCCTCAGCAAGTTTGCTGATGAGATTAAGCTGGATGGTCTGGCCATCACAACCTGATGGCTATGCAGCCTTTCAAGAGACTTAGACAGACTGGAGAGCTGGACAAAGAGGAATTTAATGAGATTTAATAAGAACAAGTGCAGAGTCCTTCACCTGGGAAGAAGTAATGAGAAGCATCAATACATGCTGGGGGATGATATACTGAATATCACTTCTGTGGAGAGGGATCTTGGAGTTGTTGTGGACAGTAAGTTACCCATAGAACAGCATAGTGCTCTTGTGGCCAAGAAAGCCAATGGAATCCTGAGATGGATCAGTAAGATTGTGTCTAGCACATCAAGGGAGCTTCTGCCTCTCTAATCTGCCCTAGTGAAGCCACATCTGAAGTATTGAGTCCAGTTCTGGGCTCCCTGGTTCAAGAGGGAGAGAGAACTGATTGACAGTCCAACAGAGGGCCACAAGATGATTAAGGGACTGCAGCACTTGCCTTATGATGAGAGATTGAGAAGATCTGGGACTTGGAGATAAGGTTATGAGGGGACTTAATCACTGTCTATAAATACATGAGGGCTGGGTGTCAAGAAGAAAACCTCTTTTCACTGGTGCCCTGTTACAGAACAAGGGGCAATGGGTGTAAGCTAGAGCACAGGAGGTTCCAGCTCAAGAAGGTGTAACTTCTTTACTTGAAGAGTCACTGAGCACTGGAACGGGCTGCCCTGGATGGTTGCGGAGTCTCCTTCTCTAGAGGCTTTCCAGACCCGTCCGGATGCGTTCCTGTGTAACCTGCCCTAGGTTCTATGATCATGCTCGAGCAGGGGGGTTGGACTCGATGACCCCCGGAGGTGCCTTACAACCCCTAGCGATCTGGGTATCTGTGTATCTCAGTGGCTCCTTGTCCTTG
>VZRI01000185.1:32624-51440 GCA_013397515.1 Upupa epops
CTGCGCGCCGCCTGCGACTCCGGCGTCTTCCACAGGTGCCAGGGCGCCCCCCCAAGGGTCGGTGGGCTGGGCGCTTTAAGTGCGGGTGGTACGCGCGTCCCCGAACCGGCTAGGACCAAGCACCCGGTCCCCGGCGCTGGGAGCGTCCGCTGCATGCGGCAGGATCTGGGGAAGGATGTGGAGAGCAGGCGCTGTGCTCAGCCTGGAGAAAAGGAGACTTAACCTTACACGTGAGAAAAAGCTGCTTAACAGTGAGGGTAACAGAGCTCTGGCACAGACTGCCCAGGGAGGTTGTGGAGTCTCCTTCTCTGGAGACATCCAGACCNAAACATTCAGAACCCGCCTGGACGTGTTCCTGGGGGATCTGCTCTAGGAGAGCCTGGTCTGGCAGGGAGATTGGACTAGATGATCTCCAGAGGTCCTTCCCAACCCCCACCGTTCTGTTATTCTGTGAATCAGAGAGGCCGAGGGGGATCCTATTGCTGTCTACAACTACATGAAAGGAGGTTGCAGAGGGCTGGGGTTGGTCTCGTCTCCAGGCAAGAGGCAATAGAACAAGAGGAAATGGCCTCGGGTTTAGGTTGGACATTAGGAGAAATTTCCCCAGGGCTGTCAAACCCTGAAACAGGCTGCCCAGGGGAGTGGTTGAGTCACCATCCGTTGAGGTATTTAAAAGCCTCTAGATATGCTGCTTAGTGACATGGTTTAGTGGTGACTTGGCAGTGCCGAGTCCATGGTTGAACTTGATGGTTTTTTCTAACCTGAATGATTGTGTCATTCCAAGGTAGGTTATCCCTGATAGGCTTCTTGATGACAGAGGTCCAGCTGATCTGCTAGCAGCAGTTCTTTACTGCTAGTTTCCTCTGATGTAGCTTTAGCCTCGCAGAAACTAATGCTATGGGTTTGTGAATGACTCATGTATAGTAGGACACAGCACTTGAAGACAAGAGAGTGCAGTTAACATGGCACCAGATTGTGGATCCCCTGGGCAAGGCAGGGCACAGTGCAGGAGAAACAGGCTGAATCCTGCCATGAACTTCACTGCCCCTTCCTAGTGAGAGTGAGCTGCAAATGAATGAAGAAGTAAAGGGCTTACAACATAAAGACTTGAATTTATGATTCCGATTCGTGATGAGGAGCTAATAGGTGATGATGTTTGCCAGTAGGCATTGACGATTTTGCTTTATTAAGATAATTGTGTTAAATGAAACAGCCAGCCTGTAGGTAATCTCCCAGGAAGGCTGAGTCACAGGATGGCTTGAGTTGGTGGTCATCTGGTCGCACCCACTGTGCAGAGCTGGCCTGGTTAGGGTTGCTTTGGGACCATGTGGGTATCTTGAAGGGTGGAAGCCCCACAGCCTGTCTAGGACTTCAGGGCTTTCATGGCTGAAAAGTTGTTTTGCAGTTACTTAAACAGTGCTTCTGATCTTGTCATCTGTATCCTCTTACTGCACTTGGCTGGGAAAAGTTTCTCTGTTTTCTTTCTGTTTGCTCTCAGATACTTGAAGATGGCAGTAAACTCATGCCCTTGCCTTCTCCTCATAAGACTGAGTCAAGCTGTCTCCTTCACCATCTCCTGGCACATATGTGGTCCCAGGCCACAGTCATTGTGCTGGGGTTGCTCTAGCCCACAGCTGAACACAGCACATCAGATGCAGTCTCTTAACTGCCAAGTGGAAGGAGATAATTGTGGATGCCCTTGTGACACATCCACAATTGAACTCAGTTTGTGGCAAAGGGCACAAAACTTTGGGTCAGTGGGTGAAGGCCAACAGGATAAGGTTTAACAGGGCCAAGTGCAGGGTTTGACACTTTGGCCACAGTAACTTCCTGCAGCTACACACTGGGGGATAAGTGTCTTGAGAGTGGTCTGGCAGAGAGGGACCTGACAGTACTGGGTGACAACCAGCTGAACAGGAGCCTGCAGTGTACCCAGGTGGCACAGAAGACTAATGGCATCCTACCTTGTATCAGCAATAGTGTGGTCAGCAGGAATAAGGACAGAATTCTCCCACTGTACTAGGTACTGGTGAGGCTTCACCTCAAGTACTGGGGACAGTTTTGGGCCCCTCGCTTCAAGAAAAGAGATTGAGGGGCTGGACTGAGGAGGAATGAAGCTGGTGAAGGGACTGGAGGAAAGCCTGATGAGGAGAGGCTGAGGGAGCTGGGGATGTTTAGCCTGGAAGAGACGTGAGGGGAACCTTGTTCCTCTCTACAGCTCCCTGAAGGGAAGCTGTAGTCAGGTGGGGGTCAGACTCTTCTCCTAGGCAGCTAGTTGAAAGGATGAGAGGACAGGGCCTGAAGCTGCATGAGGAGAGGGTTAGGTTGGATGTTAGGAAGCCTTTCCTCAAGGAAAGAGTGGTTAGACATTCAAATGGACTGTTCAGAGCAGTGGTGGAATCACCATCCCTGGAGGTGTTTAAGGGCAGACTGGATGTGGCCCTTAGTGCCATGATCTGTCTGATGTGGTGTTATTGGGTCACAGGCTACGCTGGATAAGCTCATAGATGTTTTACAGACACAATAATTCTGTAATTCTGTACTGCTTAGAGCTAGATAGAAACAAGCATGTTGTTACAGTTGACAATACGAGCATTACAAATGGCTTTTTTCTGCCAGAACAGAGCTAAGAGTTTCCTACATACATTCTGATACATTTCATTAAATCTACTGTGTGCTTAGGGTGCCCTTGGCATGTAGTGTAGCTACAGAAAGCCACTTAAGGTTAGGGATCCAGTTTTTGAGGCATAATGTATACATGTGATAGAAGTTGTGAAGTTTGAAGCTTCTCTACCAACAGGGCACGTGTTACACAGTAAAACTCAATTGGTTGAGTAGAAAGGGTGTACTTTTTGCTCACTGGCCTGATGCAGTTTTTTCTTCTGCGTTTTTCCACATGGGTGTGACCTCATGTTGCTGTCATACTGATTTTCGTTCTGATGATCTCATAATGTGTGTGGATGAAACTCTGCTAAAGCAACATTTGCGCAGTAAAGTCTTTTGAGAATAACAATGCTGCTCAGAGAGGGTTGTTGTTCATGGGTTTTGTGCTTAGTGCTTCCTTTGGTAAATGTTTGCTATCCCTGAACAATCACAATCTTGCTTTACCAGTTCTGAAGGTTTTCAGTGCCAAAACAGATGCAATTTTAACTTGAACATCTTTTTCTCCTTCATGGTATGGAGCCTAGTGAATGCATTCTAAAACATGCACAGGATATTCTTACCTTCCAACTGTTTCACTTGGTTGGAAGCGTTGTTTCTGGACTCTGAAATGATTTTGAGTGCCTCGTTCATGAGATTCACAGTTCATTGATCTGTTAGCATGCCTAACCAGCTGTGGTGTGCTGACACTGAATTGTTTTAGTAACACTTCTGAATTGTCTGTTACTTGAGCTTTCTTTGTAGAAGGAGGAGCAAGTACCTTACAGCATTATGCAGCTCAAACTTGAGATATTACAGTCTAGTGAATGGGGGTATTATTTTCCCCCGTTGTTAAAAGTCACCTGTTAGACTGACAGGAAGAATTTTACTAACGTGAATGAAAGAACTAGTTCCTTTCATAAGGTGAAGCCAGGGTGATGTTTCAATTTGGTTATGGCAAGCTAGTAAAAACCACAGAGGTTTATTTATTCTGTGTATTAATTTCCATCGCTCTCTGCCAACAGTATATGGGTTTCTACAGACCATGATGAAATTGAGAAGATTGCAAAGCAGTTTGGTGCTCAAGTTCATCGCAGAAGCCCTGAAGTTTCTCAAGACTCCTCAACTTCTCTAGAAGCTATCAGAGAGTTTCTTAATCATCATCATGGTAAATGAACAATGAAATGTGATGAGCTTTTATGTGGTAGCCTCAGAGGGATAATATACAAAATAGGTAAAGTGACTTTTATTAAGAAAAGTAAGGAAAGTGTCTAAAGGTGAAGTTTATAATTTATTGTGTGACATCCTGTGGTGGCCATGGTAGTAGTGTAGTGGCATTGATGGGGGTCTTTATCTGGATCCCCACGTGTTCTGCCACAGTTGCCACTAATGTCAGGGGTCAGAGACCCTGACTGTATTTCAACCAAGAGCTTTTAGCTGGTGCCAGACACAGAGGGAGGGTTTAACAAGCCCACTGACGAATCTGCAGGCAGTGAAACAACTGACTCAGTTTGGAGAAGAAAGGCCCCAAGACATTTTAATTCACTCCCCCACCACACATCAGAAGAAACTAACTCTGCAAGACACACACACACACACATGGAGCTTTGTCACACTGTTCCTACACAGAACTGAGATGAGAATGTCCAGAGTGTGCATTATAGACAGTCCTGCTTCTCAGTCAAATCAAAGTGGTTGTCCAACTTCAATCTCGATCCTCATTAACTTCAAGGCTCGAAATTCTCAGTCTCTCCAGGTCCAGGTGAATCTTCCCAGTTGCCATCAATTCTATTCAACCTGAGGAGTGATAACATTCTCTCACAGCAGCAGTGACACAACTCCTACCAGTCCAAGATGGAGAGAAGCAGAGATGAGGGCAGAAGTCACCAGTGGGGTAGAAGAGGGTGAGGGTGATGTGGCAGACACTTTTCTTTTCAACTTCTAACACCCAAAATGTAAACATTTCTACAGAAGACACACAGATTAAATTTAGACATTCTGCTCAGCTTTTAAAGCAGAACGTATCCTCTAATAATACACATTGCAGATTTGATTATTCATTGTTTCACCATTGTTTCTTTGTTTTTCTTTAGAGGTTGATATTGTAGGAAACATACAAGCAACATCTCCCTGTTTGCATCCCAGTGATCTTATAAAAGTGGCAGATATGATCCAGAAGGAGGGGTTTGATTCTGTCTTCTCTGTTGTCAGACGGCATCAGTTTAGATGGAGTGAAGTAAAGAAAGGAGGTAATATCAAACTGTTTCTGGTTATGTTTCTACATAATCAAAGGTGTTTTTCAAGTGGTTAATTTTTATACCCATGGTATTTACACTGGGAAGTGATAAGGATGCAGGGGCCGAGTTCTTGAAGAGCTATGAGATAGCTTAGTTTGTTAGTTCAGATACCACGACATCATTATTTTTTTTAAAAATAGAGTAACACAGTTTGTTCCTAAAGTATAGGAGTGCTATCAAAATCATTTAGGATTTGTGGATTACTCTTAAGGCAACCAAGTGAAAGTCTACTTCACACCTGGAGACACTGTAGTGGACATCTATGAAAAACCAAGTCTTGCTTTGATGTCCCGCGTGGCTTTCTCAAGTGGTTATGGGCCACCTCATCTCTGGAGATACATTATTAAAATTAAAAAGCCTGAAGGCCACCTCAAAGAGGACGTAATTCTTTAATATGACATCTAAAGTCTTCTAATGTTTGAGAGAGAAGGAGTCATTCAGTCATACGAGAGGAGAACAAGGAACAAGGAAGACTTTGTGCGAACAGCAGCTTAAGGGTAAAAACAGATGACCTTTCAGAACGTGATGTTTGAGCAGGAAGTTACAGGAGCATTTTGAAGTTTAGCACTTGTTTTGTTTCTTTTTTTTTCAGACAGCTTTACAGTACTGATTATGTTAAAAGAATTTTCTATCTTCTTGTGTATTTCTGTTGTTCCATTGATGCACTCTGAAAGAGAAAGATTTCTCTCTTACTGGAAGTCTTTACTACATTGAGCCCAACCTCTGATGTATTTATGAAACATATAGATACGGAAGCCTCAGGATGTCTTGGATGTTTGAAAATGCCCTCTAACAGCTTCATGGTTATTAGATTGTGAGATCTGGTGAATTGTAGCTGCTTTATGCTTGTGAATTTGGGTGACACAAGGACAGAAGTGTTTAGCTGCTGGTGCAGCTTCGTCTATGTGTGCTACTGGCATTGATAACAATATGGGATCTTATGTGACCATGTTTATTTGTGGACACTGATAAAACCACTCATGAAAAGCGAATGTAATGTGTATCCCTAAGTATGGTGTATCTTGGGAAAGTGCCACGATGTTTTCACGGGCAAAATTTCTTCTCATATGCTCTTTTTTCACCTTCTGGATTTCAGGCAGGTCCTCTTGTCTCTTCGAGTTCATTCAGGGAATTCCTGATTTTAGTCATAGGTTGCTGAATGTTTTTATGGTGTTAATCCTCAGAGTGAGTTCAAACCCTTCCTATTGTGTTACTAGGATATAGGGTATGGGAAGAGTTAACATTTCTTTTACATTGGCAAGGACAGTCTAGAAGAGTGTTTCCCCTACTTCTTTGGTAACTAGTTTTGTAGCTGATGATCTCTCACGTTTTGGTTTGGGGTGGGTTTGGTTTGGCTGTTGGAGTGAAAAAATCCTGTTCCTCTACTGGAAATGAAGGGCATCCTCCAGTTTGTTCTTCTACCTCTGAGGAATAGAAGCAATTCAGTGATTGTTCATAAAGTTAAGCAATGAGAGGCTATAAATCAAGCTGAATTAGTGTTCTTATATTTTCAACAGAAAGCTCTATAAAGAAATGCTCAGCAGGGCTTCTGGAAAATGAAGTTTGTCTTTTTTTTTTTTACTCTGTTAACAGAAAATAAAATGACAGAGCCCCAAAACCTTAATCCAGCAAAAAGGTACCGGAGGCAAGACTGGCCTGGGGAACTCTATGAAAATGGGTCATTTTATTTTGCCAAGAGGCATTTGATTGAGAAAGGCTATTTACAGGTTAGTGCTTCTGTTTTCATGCTCTTTGGAATAAAACATCTTCTGTTATAAAGGATTTTTGACTCATTAAGGTGTTTCTATTGCTGATGCAGTCAGTATGGAGTAATAGCACTGACCTCTTGGCCACTTTTGTACCACAACTTAACCAGTCATCTTCCCTTTTCTGGTGATTACATCCCAGAGTAGTAATGCAGACAAAAGCGTTCTCTTTCATGTTGCTTGCCTACAAGTATAGCCTCTTAATTTTCTTATGCAGGGCAAGATCTCCATCTTACAGATAATGTCCAACAAGTTTCAACAGAACTGAAAAGAAGTCCTGTGTAGATAGATTCCTGAATTCTTTGTGTAGACACATTCCCATATTTCTAATGGGAATACCTTAATAGGTACCTTTTAAAAATACCAAATTCTTATTTCTTTCTTTTCCAAATGCCTCACTAGTGCAGAGATACTCACTTTGTTTCTGTAGATTGCACAGATGGAGAGTTGGGTGTGGAGAAATAATTAAATTCAACAAGGGCAGTGTGGAGTCTGGCATCTGAGCCAGAACAACCACAGGTAACACAATAGATTGGGGACTGACCTGCTGGAGAGCCGTATAGGAGAAAGGGACCAGGATGACCATGAGCTAGTAATGGGCCCTTGTGGCCAAGAAGACTGATGGAATCCTGGGGGGGATTAAAAGGGGTGTGGCTCATAGATCGAGAGAAGTTCTCCTTCCCCTCTACTCTGCCCTGGTGAGACCACATCTGGTATAGTGTGTCCAGTTCTGGGCCCCTCAGTTACAGAAAGACACAGAACTGCTTGAGAGTGTCCACTGCAGAGCCACAAAGATGATGAAGGGAGTGGAGTATCTCCCTGGTAAGGAAAGACTGAAGAAGTTGGATCTTTAAGCTTGAAAAAAAGGATACTTAGGTGAGCTCATTAATGTTGATCAATGTGGAAAGGGTGGGTGTTAGGAGGAAGGAGCCAGGCTCTGCTTGGTGGCACCCAAGGATAGGACAAGGGGCAATGGGTGTTAACTGGAACAGAGAAGGATCCACATAAAGATGAGAAGAAAGCTCTTCATAGTGAGGGTGACAGATCCCTGGAAGGGGCTGCCCAGGGAGGTTGTGGAGTCTCCTTTTCTGGAGAAGTTTAAACCCCACCTGGACTGTTCTGTGCGACTGGATAAAGGGGATGCTGCTCTGGCAGGGGGATTGGACTGGATGATCTTTTGAGGTCCCTTGCAATCCCTAACATTCTGTGATTCAGTGCCAGCTAGTGCTGTGTGAACTTTTAAGTGTCGATACGGATAATGCAATTGTATTGGATTCAACATTTTATGAAGGTTGTGCCAGAGATAAGCGCGCTATTACTGATTAAATGATACAGGTATTGCTATTTTACTGTATTGAAAGGCCTAGTGAAATCAGTGATGACCACCATGTGAAATGTTTTGCATGCTGTCTGTAACTGTTTAATTAAAATAGTTACTAACCATTGCATATAGAAAGTTTTTGAAATGCTTGGTTCTGTGTCCTGGGCAAAACCATCACTGCTGATAATTCACCTGTATATAAGCCACTGTGACCACTGTGTAACCAGGCACTTAGCTTTCATTTCATAGTACTAAATTGTAAACCTCTGAATTGGTATTAATCATAGCAGAACATTTTAATGGGTTTTCTTTTATTTAGGGTGGTAAAATGGCCTACTATGAAATGCGAGCCGAACACAGTGTGGATATTGATATCGATATCGATTGGCCTATTGCAGAGCAGAGGGTATTGAGGTAAAACAACCTTTTATTCCTTTGTTTCTTTGGTGTAGCTTGTTGTTCCAGTTTATGGTCACGCAAATTCATAATGTAGCTAAGGTAAGTAGTCAAAATCAAAGACAGATGGACAACTTTATTTCCACTCATCCCTTTTCCCTGTTGAAATAATGCTAGTTTACCTTGATTTTTATTTTTTTCTCTTTTCTAGTGCAGCTTAGGGAAAAGTGTCAGCATCATGATACCATAGTAGTGTGCTAGCGTCACCTCTGGCTTTTCCAGCTCAATTGTCATAGAATCATTAAGAATTGGAAGGGACCTCAAAAGATCATCTAGTTCAATCCCCCTACCACAGCAAGATCACCTAGACAAAGTTGCACAGGAACACATGCAGGCGGGTCTTGAACATCTCCAGAGAAGGAGGCTGCACAACCCTCCTGGGCAGCCTGTTCCAATGCTGTTACCCTCACTGTGAAGAAGTTCCTTCTGATATTTATATGGAACCTCCTCTGTTCCACCTTGCACCCACTGCCCCCTGTCCTATTGCCAGATGACACTGAGAAGAGCCTAGCTCCATCCTCCTGACACCCACCCCTCACATATTTATAGACATGAATGAGGTTACCCCTCAGCCTCCTCTTCTCCAAGCTCAAGAGACCCAGCTCCCTCAGCCTTTCCTCATAAGGGAGGTGTTCTACTTCCTTTGTCATCTTTGTTGCTCTGTGCTGGACACCCTCCAGCAGCTCTGTGGCATTCTTGAACTGAGGGGCCCAGAAATGGATGCAGTACACCAGATGTGGTCTCAGTAGTACAGAGTACTAGACTTCCACAGGCTGGGGCTGCATTTACTGACTGTTCAGTTAGAAGGCATGAGGTGATTGCATCTTGTCAGGTGCGTTTTCTCTAAGGAAGTAATGAGTGGAAGAGGAATATGTTTTCTAGGTACTTCTCACCTTTTACTCTGTTTTGGTTTTGCCCCAAATGAATGCTACAGGAACTTCTTACGCAAAGTTAAAAATTCTCATCCTACTTTTTAAGTGAGAACTAAACTGAGCTGCTTTTTAGATTGTTCTGGGTTTTTTTTACTTTGAAAGGGGAGAATGTAGTTGGAGAATGATGATGAAAAATATGAAAGATGGAAAAAGTCACTGCTGATTCTGTTTTCTGAAGATCACAGTTGTATTGGAAATATTTTGATTTGGAATGTACTAGAACTTCCACCCTGAAAAGATAACTTCTTTGTCCAGGTTTGGATATTTTGGCAAAGAACCATTAAAAGAGGTGAAGCTATTGGTTTGCAGTGTTGATGGATGCCTGACAAACGGTCGCATTTATGTGACAGAAGATCAGAAGGAAATGATCTCCTATGATTATAGAGATATTGTTGGTATCGATCTGTTGAAGAAAAGAGGGATCCAGGTAAGCGTTCTGAAGTGTGAGCCTTTGTCTGATGTGACCTGAACATTGAAAGATTCTAAAAGCCTGCATCACGTAAATTGAAGTTTCTTCAGAGTATTTATAATTAAGCAGGGTTCTTGGTTGGGACAAATGTTGTTCTCTGATCCTTTAGAGGAAACTCAAAGTGCTTTTGTAGGATGTTAGGGGTTGTAAGGGACCTCTGGAGATCATCTAGTCCAAATACCCTGCAAAAAGCAGGATCACCTAGGACAAACCACACAAGAACGAGTCCAAGTGTGTTTTGACAACCTCCACAGAAGGGGACTCCACAGACTCTATGGGCATTCTGTTCCAGTGCTCCATCAGTCTCACAGCTCCCGTGTTCCAGCTTATACCCTGCACTCCTTGTCCTGTGATGGGGCACTACTGAAAAGAGTTCTCATTCTCAGTAGCAATAGCATCTTCTTTTGCCCTGGAAAAATGTGTGAAGACATTTTAATGGTGGTATGCAAGCACCAGTCATATTGTTCTCTGTAGTCTAGATATGTTGTTACCTCTTGGCTATAGAAGAGGAAAAAACACCAGTCAAATTACTTAGTTCATTTCAGGTCACTCATAGTTGTTGCAGAGAGGGAAAATCAAACATTAAACACAGAATCACAGAATAATGATGGTTGGAAAGGACCTCCTAGATCAGGGTCCAACCATCTCCACACCAACAAAAAACATAAATACGTGGGAGACTGAAAAACACTAACTCCCTCTGTGCTGCCACTCTAGCAGGGCATGAAGCACCATGTCTACACGGTTCTTCAACACCTCCAGGGATGGTGGGTGATTCAAGCACCTTCCCTGGGAAGGCAGCTCCAGTACCTCACCACTTTGTAAATAATTTCTTCCTAATACCTAATCTAAACCTATCAGATGTTTAGGGTTACTTGGTTTTAGGTTGGACTGGATGATCTTTAAGGTCTTTTCCAGCCTCATCATTACTGTGATAAACCTCCTCTGCCTCAACTTGAGACCATTGCCCCTGCTTCTGTCGTTAGTTACTAGGGAGAAGAGGCCAACACCCACCTCTCTACAACCTCCTTTCAGGTGGTTGTAGAGAGCAGTGAGGGTCCCCCCTCAGCCTCTCCTCATGCATCTGATTCTCTAAACCCCTCATAAGCTTGGTGACTCTGCTGTGGACACACTGCAGCATCCCCAAGTCTTCCCTATAATGAGGGGCCAAGAACTGCACAGTACTCAAGATGAGACCTCACAAGAGCAAAGTACAAGGGCACCATAACTTCCCTTCTCCTGCTGTCCACGCTATTCCTGATCCAGGCCAGGATCCTGTTGGCCTTCCTTGGCACCCTGCTGTCTCCTATGAAACTGGCTGTCTACCAGCACCCCCAAGTCCTTTTCTGCTGGACAGCTTTTGAGCCCCTCATCCCCCAGCCTGTAGTGGTGCCTGGGGTTGTTGTGACCAAAATGCAGGACCCAGCACTTGGCCTTCTTGTCCCTCAGACAATTGGTCTCAGCTCCCTAGTCCAGTTTGAACGAGTCCACTCTGTAGAGCCTTCCTGCTCTTGAGCAGATCAACACTCCCACACAATTTGGTGTTGTCTTGAAAACTTACTGCAGGTACATCAATAAAGATGCGAAACAAGACTGGCCCCAACACTGAGCCGTCTGGGACACCACTGTTTTGACTATAACTTACGTGCTTTGAAGTGTAAGAGTTAAATATACATGAAAAATCAAACACAAATGGCAATAAGGCCCCTTGCATTACTGTTATCCATATTGATAAATATTACTGCTGAATTGTACTCATCTGAATCTTTGTGTTGATGTGAAATCAGCCTCGTGGCTATTTTCTGTTTGAGCTGTTGCCTTTGGCATAGGTAGAATCATTTTTGTGGGTAGAACTAAATACAGATTTAAGCTGCCTTGAAAGAGCCTTCACTTAGGTCTGTTGCTGATGGAGATAGGCACGGACAAGACAAAGGTAGCTATACCCCAGGTAGAATGCTTCAGGTGTGTTTTTTGAGTATCTATTGTAAGTTTGCTTAATATCAGGTTAGAATACACACTCATGACATGCTTTGATGCTACTGTTGCTGCCTTGGAGTAGTGAAACAGAGTAGGTGATTATTCAAACCTTTCTCAGCTTCGTTTTCTGTGAGGTAGAAAGGAGAGGAGGCTTGTAATTGTTGTTTTAGTGCCTGTAGGAGCCTGTTTCCATACTTGCTGTGACTTGAACTCTTTCATTAAAAACCTCCTGTTTGTGCTGCACGTTATTTACGTTACTTATTGCTGAAATACTCTTGCTTTGTGTAGCACTCCTGTTCATGCTCTACTTAACATCAGTGCTACCTATCTGTTAGTGTTGAAAAGCATATTGAAGAGGAGCCTGTCCACAGCCTGAACATAAGGAGTGGAGGAGTTGTGTCTGAGACATTTTAAAAATCCTGATAAAATAATCTGAGTTGACCTTGTACCTCATTTCTGAATTTTCAGATTTAGAACTGTGTTGTGGTGCTTCAGTCTGTTTAGTGTTCTGTTCATGCTCTGAAATTCTACTGTAAATAAAATGATAGTGTTAGGTAGGAGAGTCATGGAAAATACTGCAAAATATTGTACTTCTACAAACGTGCCCAGGTGGCCAAGAAGGCCAACAGCATTTTGGGCTGGATCGGGAACAGTGTAACCAGCAGGAGTAGGGAGGTGATGGTGCCCCTGTTCTGCGCACTCGTGCAACCACACCTTGAGTACTGGGTCCAGTTTTGGGCACCACAGTATCAGAAGGACAGTGAGGTGCTGGAGGGGGGCCAGAGAAAGGCAGCAAAGCTAGGGAGAGGGCTGGTAAAACAGGCCCTGTGAGGAGTGGCTGAGGGAACTGGGTTGCTTAGTCTAGAGAAGAGGAGGCTGAGAGAGACCTTACTGCTTTCTACAGCTACCTAAAAGGAGTTTATAGCAAGGCTGGAGCTGGTCTCTTCCCAAATTACTAATGATAAGGCAAGGGGAAAAGGCCTCAAGCTGCNGAGGCGGGCCAGAGGAAGGCAGCAAAGCTAGGGAGAGGGCTGGTAAAACAGGCCCTGTGAGGAGTGGCTGAGGGAACTGGGTTGCTTAGTCTAGAGAAGAGGAGGCTGAGAGAGACCTTACTGCTTTCTACAGCTACCTAAAAGGAGTTTATAGCAAGGCTGGAGCTGGTCTCTTCCCAAATTACTAATGATAAGGCAAGGGGAAAAGGCCTCAAGCTGCATTAGGGGAGGTTTAGATTGGATCTGAGGAAGAAGTTCTTTCCTGAGAGAGTGGTTGGGCACTGGAACAGGCTGCCCAGGGAGATGGTGAGTCCACACTGAGTAGCTAGAGCAATTCAGGCCAGGGTGGAGGTGTTGGGGAGATGCTGGGATGAGGGCTGGACTTGGTGATACTGGAAGTCCTTTTCAGCCATGAAGATTCTATGATTACAGAAATCTTCATGGGAGTTCTCTTATTCCCTGCCATGGCTTAGATTAGATTATGTTGCTCCAGAGGATCAGCGTGCCACTCTACTGTGATAGCCAGTAATTTATTCGGTACCTGTTATATCTAAAAAGACAACTCTAAACTTCTTTTTGGATTCCCAAGAAATGATGTTGCACTTTCCCAAAGCAGCTAATGTGGTGCTGACTGCTGCTTTCTTGTACTCTAAGATTTGATTTAAAGAAACCAGTTCATCAGTGCTTTTGTGACATCCAGAAGAGCTTTGATGAGCAAAACTCTGGGGTTGGGGTTTTTTTTAACTACATCTACTTGCATGTCTCATTTCTTTGTATGTAGAATTTGTTCTAACTTGACTATCTTTTAATAGGTTCGACTCATCTCTGAAAGAGATTGTTCGAAAACGCTGTCAGCCATGCAGATGGGATGTATAGCAAAAGCTAGTGCAACAAATAAATTGCAGGTCCTGGAGGACTGGCAAAAAGACATGGGTTTGAGCTGGAAAGAAGTCGCTTACTTAGGTCAGTTCTTAATTTTTTTTTCTCTTTGGTAATAAAAACTCCTATAGTAAAAACACAAATGTGAACTTAGCAGTGCTGCTCAGCTTCAGACACTTTGCTCCTGGTTGATACACAGTTGCTCTCAGTGACCCTAAAGGTCTTTTTCAACCTGAGTCATAGAATCAAAGAATCTTCAGGGCTGGAAAGGACTGCTGGGACCACCGAATCCAGCCCTCATCCCAACATCTCCCCAACACCTAGACCGTGGCCTCAAGTGCTCTTGCTATATTTTTTTTTTTTTTTTAAACACCTCCAGGAATGAAGACTTTACCACCTCCCTGGACAGCCTGTTTCAGTGACCAGCTGTTCTCTCAGAAAAGAACTTCTTCCTCAGATCCAATCTAAACCTCCTCTGATGCAGCTTGAGGCCATTTCCCCTTGTCTTATCATTAGTAATTTAGGAGAAGAGAGCACCAGCCTCACTACAACCTCCTTTTAGGTAGTTGTAGAGAGCAGTAAGTTCTCCTCTCAGCCTCCTCTTCTCTAGACTAAGCAACCCCAGTTCCCTCAGCTGGTCCTCACAGGGCCTGTTTTCCAGATGTCTCCCCAGCCTTGTTGCCCTTCTCTGGTCCCGCTCCAGTACCTCAGTCTCCTGATACTGTGGTGCCCAAAACTGGACCCAGTACTCAAGGTGTGGTTGCACGAGTGCACAGTACAGGGGCACCATCACCTCCCTACTCCTGCTGGTTACGCTGTTTAATGATTCTATGGTTCTAAATACCGTACATTTAATAGGATTTATGTACAAATTTACAGCACTGTCAGCTTTAAGACTTTTTAGGGTACAGTCTGGATGTGAAAAGTATTGATGACTTACTGTCTAATTTGGTAACTGTCAGCTTTATGAATAATGAAGTTTAGGAAAGCTTTTGCTACTACCCAAGCACGGTTAGAGCTCACAATCATGAACTGATTCTAGTTCTTTTCAGATAGACATGGTATAGATTATATTTTGGAATGTAAACAAGAAATGAACAGAATGAAAACTGAAAGCAATATGATGCTGTACAAAACTGTTTCAGCGACAGCTGTAAGTGTGCAGCTCTGCAAATGCTAATCATAAAATCATCGTGGTTGGAATGACCTCCCAAGATCATCAAGTCCAACCTTCATCCCGACATCTTCCTAACCCTTAAATCATGGCCTCAAATGCTTTATCTGCTCACTTTTTAAACAGTTCCAGGGATGGGTACTCTGACACCTCCCTGGACAGCCTGTTCCAGTGCCCAACCACTCTCTCAGGAAAGAACTTCTTCCTAAGATCCAATCTAAACCATCCCCTGATGCAGCTTGAGGCCATTTCCCCTCATGCTATCATTAGTAATTTGGGCAAAATTACTTATCAAATTGTTCAGATAATTTTACTTCTCTTGAAAGTACCATCCTCTTGCCTGAAGTGTTTCCAGAGTTTACATGGAGCAGGCTGCCTAGGATGGAAGTGGAGGCACCATCCCTGAAGAGGTTAAAAAAAAAGGGTAGACATAGTGTAATGGGAGATAGTTTAGTGGTTAGGGGTTGCAGGGCTGATGGTTGGATTTTGTGATCTTGAGGATCTTTTCCATCCTTGGTGCAAAGTGCTGTTGAGCTTTTGAGATGACAATTTTTCCAAGAATACAAATTACGGGATCACAGAGGTTGGAAGAGACCACCAAGATCATCAAGTCCAACAGTCTTTGTCAATAACAGATTGATCTGTACACAGAAAAATAATTGGTTTGCTTAGTTTTCCCTGTCTCTCTTAATTTGTCTTGTTTGTCATCTTTCTATAGGAAATGAAGAGTCTGATGTGGAATGCCTGACGAAAGCTGGCATGAGTGGTGTGCCTGCTGATGCTTGTGCAGCTGCTCAGAAGGCTGCTGGTTATATCTGTAAAAGCAGCGGTGGCTGTGGAGCTGTCCGGGAGTTTGTAGAACACATATTCTTGTTGTTAGAAAAAGTGAACTCTGCAAGAAAGCAAATGGAAGAAATCAGTTCAGCAGGAAAAGAACCAGGGCAAAGGAAAAGAGCAGGGAAGGGAATGAGCAGCTAATAAAAAAGCTAATAAAACACAATTGGTCAGTTCTGCTTTTCTTCTTAACCCTCTCTTGGTAAGTGGATCCGAAAGGATGACTTCTCTTTCAAGGTTTACATTTCAGTAGAGTTAAGATGTTTCCCTCTAATTTAAGGTCCTACTTTGATTAAGTGCTGATAATTGTGATCATATTCATGATTGTTTTAAAAGCCATTTTAATGTGATGGAAGGAATCCCACAAAAGGTAGTGCCCTTTAAATCTACTTCTAATCATTGTTCTACAGGAATGCTGCATCCAATAGTCTGAATATTTTCAGGGGTCCATGATTTTTTATGACCTGAGGTTTCTAATTCAGACTTCAAAAAATAAAGATCTGTCCTTTTTGCTTATCTGGTTTGTATCTTTTCTATCAAATGTTAACAGGACACTGTAGCTGTGTGCTTGCTTTTTACAGGATCTCTTCCTAGTAGGGAAGAGTCTCAGTGTAGGTTGGAAGAGGTCAGGTATGCCATAATTACCAGACTTCTTCTGACACTTCTGAAAGATGGATGTTGCTGTAAAATTGAGCATATCAATCACTGAATCATAGAATTATTGAGGTTGGAAAAGCCCTCTGAGCTCATCCAGCCCAGCCTATGAACTAACATCATCACATCAGCTAGACCAGGGCACTAAGGGCCACAGTCAGTCTGTCCTTAAACACCTTCAGACATGGGGACTCCACCTCTGTCCTGGGCAGTCCATTCTAGGGTCTGATCACCCTTTCCATGAGGAAGGGCTTCCTAATATCCAACCTAACCCTCTGCTGGTACAGCTTCAGGCTCTGCCCTCCTGTCCTGGTGCTAGCTGCCTGGGAGAAGAACCCAACCTTCACCTGAACTACAGCTTCCCTTCAGGGAGTTGTGGAGAGGGACAAGGTCCCCCCTAAGCCTCCTTTTCACCAGGCTAAACACCCCCAGCTCCTTCAGCCTCTCTTCATCAGACTTGCCCTTCCCCAGCCTTGTTGTTCCTCTGCACTCACTCTAGTATCTCAGTCTCTTTCCTTGAAGTGAGGGGCCCAAAACTGCCCCCAGTACTCAAGGAGAGGCCTCCCTAGTGCCCAGTACAGGGGGAGAATTATGTCCCTATGCTTAAGTGCTTTTCTGAACAGATACTAATGTTAAGCTCCAAAATAATGTAAAGGCACAATTCCGAATTCTTTTTGTCTTTGAATCTGTTTTACTGGAGTGCTCCAATACACAGGTGCTTTGCCAAATTTGCATTCCAGCTTCCAGTAAGCTTGGAGATCTTTCTTTGCAGAAATGAATTTTCTTTCTGTGAGGGTTTTATTCAAATCAGTAATGAGCAAATGAAATCAATAAGCCAAAAATCTTTGATGTTTACTCCGTGAGAAAGAAACTGATGTGTAAAAAAACAACCAAACCAATCCAACCAACCCCCACAATCACGTGGCTGTGCAGACATCCTCTTCCAGGAAGATGACAGAGTCAGCACCTGTTTAAGATGCAACCATGTGAATTATCTGCACGTGACGGTTGCAGAGCTAAAAGATGAAATAGACAGGCTGCGGAGCACCAGGGAGAGTGCAAGAGAAATAATCCAGTGGAGCTGCTTCCTGAAGGAAAGACAGCAGGCTGAGGCTCCACATAAATCACACAAATCAGAGAACCCCCTTCCTTCTTGTCCCCAGGAAACAGGAAGGGATCTCAGAGAAATGGGGAAATGGAAACAGGTCCCTGCTTGGAAAAGCAGGCATATCCCCTACCCGCTTCCTCCACCATCCCAATTGATCTTGCAGCACAGGTATGGGTTTCTGCAGCAAGAGCTGACAGAGAGAATTACTGGCCTGGGCCTGAAGTACCAGACGAACAGAGATGCCATAAATCCACTATCACAATTGGCTCTAAAGTGAGAAGTAAACGGGTCATTGTGGTTGGTGGGGGCTCTCTCCTTGGCGGAGGGCCCAGTATGTCATCTGACCACCCGTTTGGTGCCTCCATGGGGCATGGGTTAGGGATGGGATGTGATGGTCAAACTTCCCAGTTTAGTAAACTTCTCTGATTATTTCCCCTGTTGGTATTTCAGGTGGGCAGCAATGAGGTTACCAGGAGAAGCACAAAATCTAGAAGAGATTTTAGAGCCCTGGGGCAGCTGTTTAAGGGATCAGGAGCAAAAGTTATTCTCTCCTCTATCCCTTCAGTGGCAATCCCAAATGAGGAGATGAACAGAAAGAGCCTTCAGGTGAATTCTTGGCTTCAAGACTGGTGTTATCAAACAGGGCTTTGGGTTTTTCAACCACAGGCTTCTATATGAGATGCAGGGCCTGCGGGCAGCAGGTGGGATGCACCTGTCCCAGAGAGGGGAAAGGATTTTTGGGCAGGATCTAGCGAGGCTCATTGCCAGAGCTTTACACTAGATATGCAGTGGGGAAAGGGAAACAACTGGCCTTGCTAGTGAGAACCCTTCAGTGTAGTAGCTCAACAGTTACAGGGCAGTGTGGCATCACGGATAACCAGAATGTCTGACACCCCTCAACACTGAAAACTGTGTCCTTGGCTCCCTCCCTGAAATGTTAATACACCAATGCATGCAGCGTGGGTGATAAACAGGAGGAGTTGGAGGCTGCTGTACAACAGGAAAGCTGTGATACAGTGGCCATTGCAGAAACCAGGAGGGATCACTGCCACAACTGGAGTGCTGCAATTGATGGGTATTAACATTTCAGAAGGAATAGGCAAGGGAGAAGAGGTGGTGGAGTGGCCCCTTATGTTAAGGAAACATAGGAAAGCATAAAATTACTGAGGATGAGGATAGGGTTGAGACCTTATGAGTGGGAGGCAGGAGCAAGGCCAGCAAGGGTGTTTTTGTGGTGAGAATCTGTTACAGACCACCCAACCAGGATAAAGAAGCAGATGAAATGTTTTATAAGCAGTTGAGGGAGGTTTCAAAATC